>JAOWMA010000024.1:0-37555 GCA_025962755.1 Colletotrichum tropicicola
ATAGGGATTAACTAAAACTAATGATATATATAATATTATTATTAGTCTTAGGAGATTATTATTAACTTTACCTCTTACTGTTTATTTAACTATTTTTTTATTTAATAATTTATAATAAATATACCTAAGAAAATAAATAACTTACTTTTTAGTTATAGTCTGACTTTTTACTATTTCACTTTTTTTTTACTCTTTTTCTATTTTTCTAATTATTTTATTTCAAGAGTCTTTTTTTTTGCAAGCAAAGCTTGCATCCCTTGTAAAACAACTTACGCGAGCACTAGAGCGCGACGCTAAGCGCGCAACACACTCCCCCACCCGAAGTCTCAGCCTACGTAGGCCACAAACTTGCTTATCCTTCTAACAACCTAATTAGGCAAGATGGCCGAGCGGTCTAAGGCGCCAGCTTCAGGTGCTGGTGTGGAAACACGCGCGAGTTCGAATCTCGTTCTTGTCAATTCGCAGAGGGCGCCGCTCTCCTCTCATTTCTTTTGCATTTTTTGCGAATTAATTATTTCAATGTTCATTCCACTTCATAGGCAGATTTATTTAGAAACAGTTTGACAGCGGGTGTGGGCTATACGAAGGGGAGGCGCACTGGTTAGGTACCTTAGCTTGGGCGGCTCCCTCTACTATGGTCTTCACTGGCGCCGAACCGTGCTCAGTCGCAATGTCACACGAATCCAGGCGATCACAGCCCCTGAATGCGAGAAATAACTGATAAAGTGATCATCCGTAAGCTGTACTAATGAAATTCGTGTTCTTATTTATGGGAAACATGATGAAAAGCCCTCTGCATCTCCGTCCCTCTCCGCCTCTATCGCTCAACAACATCAACCTCCCCATCCACCTCGTCCAACTCCCGCTCAAACGTCATCTGGATATCCACAACCTGCTGCAGCTGCCCGCAATCCAGCCTCCGCTTCTTGTGCGCCGCAAGGCTCTTGGCCGTGCGCACCACGTTCTTGATCTGCCGGCCGTTCAGCCTGCCCTCCGCGAGCTTATCCAGCCCCGCCTCGTCAATGTCCGCGCCGCCCTCGACGTTGGCCAAAAAGTTCTTCCACACCTTGAGCCTGCTCTCCTTGGGCAGGTCGCCGTACTTGAGCGGCACGTGGATGCGGCTCTTGAAGGCGTCGTCGAACGTGCGCACGCGGTTCGTCGTCATGAAGAGGATGCCGCTGTAGTACTCGAGCGTGCGCAGGAAGATGGAGACGAGGCTGTTGCGCTGCATGTCGTGCAGCGAGCGGCGCTCGAGGAACACGTCCGCCTCGTCGATCAGCAGCACCGCCTTCCACGTGCTCGCCAGGTCGAGCGTCTTGCTCAGCTTCTCGTCCAGCGTCTCCGCCTCCGTGCCGAGGTCGCCCGACGAGACGATGTACAGCGGCCGCCGGCTGAACTCGGCGACGCACTCCGCCGTCAGCGTCTTGCCCACGCCGGGCGGGCCGTGGAGAACCAGGATCAGCCCGCGGCCCTTGCCCTTGACGATGTCGTCGAACACCGCGGCGTTCGGGTCCGTCGTGCGCGCCGTGTGCTCGGCCACGAGAGCCTGCACAAGGTCCTTCTGCGACGCGGGAAGGACCAGCTGCTCAAAGCACTCTGTGTTCCACACGACCGGGCTGATGTTGTCGATGAAAAAGTCAAAGAAGCGCTTCTCGGTGAAGCTGAAGCCGCGCACCATCGGGCTCGCCAGGAGGCACTGCTCGTCCGCCAGCGGCGCGAGCTCGGTCGTCTCCTTGGGGACGAGGTCCATCTCGCCGCTGTAGACGTCCTGTTTGCGCTTGTGGCCCGAAGCCTTGGGAAACGCCACAACGTTGAAGGCGCTGTCGGCGAGGATCCGGTGGTGAGTATGCGCGTCGACCATGACCCGGCCGTCGATGTTGTACCGGCGGAGGCAGGTGTCCAGCGCGACGCCCTTGTACTGGACAAAGTTCTGCCCGGCGAGGGCCTCCCAGCGGCGACCGCGCTCCGTCAGGAGGGCGGTCGCGGACTCCGGACTGGGGTGGTTCTCGAGCGGCATAGCGTTTAGGGACGCGATCTCGACGGCGCCGCTGAACATTGGGATGAAGAGATACTCCTGCCTCGTGCCGAATCCGTCGCCGTCAAAGTCGACATAATCGACGGCCAGCCGCAGACCGGGGCTCATGCCACAGATGTAGTCGTAGCTACGCAGCTTGTAAACACGCGACTGGCTGAGGCGGGTGGCGTAGACAAGACATCCGGGGCGGAAGATGGTCCAGAGGTACTCGTAAGTGATGAGCCCTTGCTCGAGGAGGTTTGTGACGTTCTTGATGGTGTCTTCAAACTCTTCGTCGATGAAGTCAAGGAGCAAGGGGAGGTGCCGCGCACCGTCGGATTCGGGGATCAGATCAACGGCGGCTTCGGCAAGCTCGTGGCGGTAGTGGTAAAGACTGCGGGGCGGGAAGTTGACGGAGATGTCGGTGGTCAAATAGGATTGGCCGGGGTAGCTGCCTCCGATGACGTCCTTGAGGATGGTCTTCAAGGCGGGCGAGTTGACCTCGAGAGATGTGCGGGCCACAAACCTATTGCGGGTGTCGTACTCGCGGGTGATCTGAAAGTTCAGCTGGGGATTCCGGGATCGGGAATCGCAGTACTCACGCATAGAGCGTACTTCTCGTACCAGTTGATCTTCTCCTCGGGCACGTCGTCGTCCTCCTTGGGCTCGGTGAAGTAGCCGTGGCCCTTCTTCGTCCACCGCTTCTCGAGGTGCTTCAGCTCGACCTGCATGGGGGCTTTCTCGAGCTCCTGCCGGCGCTTTTTCTCTTCCTCGGTGATGGTACCGTTGATCTCCTGCTGGTCCTCCTCATCGACGGGCTCCTGAACACTTCGGTTGGCCATGGGTACCGTCGATTTGCGAGCCGTCTGCTTGACACGAGCCATCATTGGATATGTAATACTTTGGTGGTTGTGGGACGGGATATCGTGTGTCTGAACGTCAGCTCCGTGTTTGTCTAAGATCAGGGGACGGAGGGAAGAAAGAAGAGGACCGTTTATACCCGCAAACCGGCCCCGAAGTTCCCAACAATCTTCTCGACTCGAAAGGTTGACGATCTTCCGAACCGTCAGGCAGAATGCAGGCAGCCGTACCCCGCTCGGACAGTCAAGAGTCACCGGCACCCGGAACGACTTCAGATATGCTAGGCGAGGGATGATGTGACTCAGAATGATATCAAAAGGATCGATAGAATTCAATAACCAGAGCTGTTTTCGGTGCACCTGCCTGGGCGCCAGGAGATATCATTGCGGCACGGTCCACGGCTGAGCGGGTCTGCTGCCTGGGTTGCCTGGCACTTTGAGCCGCGCCCCAGAAATCACGGCCCGGCAGCCTCATTTTCGGCGGCCAGACCGCCAATTGGAACGTCCATGATCCGACAGGCTGCCTGTTCTGGCCTTGTTCTGGCCTTGAATGTGGTTCGACGGCCAGGCAGAACGGGCGTGGGGACTGGCACGGGCGCCGGGAGGTGAGGGACCGCGCAGGCTTCGGCGACGAGGAGCCTCCGAGATCACATGGTTTGTCGTCATGGAGCTGCATCATTCCGAGGCCTGCTTGGCATCTAATGAGATCTGTCTGGCGCAGCCGTGTGTCGTCGCCCTTGGGAAGCCCGCCGCCGCGTATTCCTGCCTCGCCTTGTACGGAAGCTGTGAGAGGACCCGTCGTTGGAGGACGTACAAGCCAACCGTGCCACACCTGACGAATCAACCATACAAGCCACAGCCAAGGCAGCAGGGCATGTGGCGCAGTTGTTCTCAACCATCTCCTCAAGCACGAAACACGGAATAACAGGTAATGTAGGACAAAGAAGCTCTTATGTATCTGACTCTACATACAGGCTGGCATAACCAGCGCACCATCTTAGGATGCTCGGCTTCTCCCTCCCCCTATCACTGAAACGCAATGCAGCGAATGCGAAAACGGTGTACCAATCGCCATGTGATGTTACTCTATCCCCAAAACTCCGTAATTATATCATGCCATTTGCGTATATACAGCAAGACAACTGCTCTACCGACGCGCCCGCTCAACCGCCGCGGCGCTCACCTTGCCCGCCTTCTCGACGGCGTTGGTCATGGCCAAGCCGACGGGGGTCATGGTGCCACTGGGCGCAGGAGTGTTACTCCTCGTCGGGGGGGCAGACCGGTTGTGCTGCATGTGAGCCCTGACCAAGTGACCAGCCGCCAGCGCACTGCACAGCGACAGCTCACCAGCCAAGACACCAGCAGCGATAACACGAGCAAGGCGGCGGGCATTCTCGCCGGGGCTCGTGGGATGGGGTCCGCGGATACCAAGCATGTCCAACATGGCACTCTGCGGCTCGAGGATAGTGCCACCACCCAGGGTACCAACTTCGAGGGACGGCATGGACACGGAGATTTGGAGAGAGCCACGGAGGCTGAATGGGGTTAGCAATGTCAAAACGGGGGAGGGGCGAAAGGACTCACTTCTTCATGACGGTGATACAGTTGGCACTCTCCACAACCTGCGCGGGGTCCTGGCCGGTGGCGAGGAAGATGGCGGCGACGATGTTGGCAGCGTGGGCGTTGAATCCACCGACCGAGGCGGCCATGGCGGAACCGATCAAGTTCTTGTTAATGTTCAGTTCAACGAGCGTGTCAACGTCAGACTTGAGGACGCTCTTGACGACGTCGGCGGGGATGATAGCCTCGGCGACAACACTCTTTCCACGTCCGTCGATCCAGTTGATAGCGGCAGCCTTCTTGTCCGTGCAGTAATTACCGGACACCGAGACGATGTTCATATCCTCGAAGCCCTCAGAAGCCATTACCGAGAGAGCGTGCTCGACACCCTTGGAAATCATGTTCATGCCCATGGCGTCGCCGGTAGTCGTCTTGAAGCGGATGTACAGGTTGGTGCCAGCGAGCGCCGTCTTCATGGATTGCAGACGAGCAAAGTTGCTAGTAGAGTTGAAAGCCTTCTTCATGGTAGCTTGGCCGGCTTCCGAGTCGAGCCAGATCTTGGCGGCGCCAGCGCGCTCGAGGGTCTCGAAGCTGACGCAGGGTCCACGGGTCATGCCATCAGCGGTAAGAACAGTGACGGCGCCGCCGCCGGAGTTGATGGCCTTGCAGCCACGGCTGGTGCTGGCGACCAAAACACCCTCAGTGGTAGCCATAGGGATGAAGTAGCTCTGGCCGTCAATAACGAGGGGACCAGCGACACCAACGGGCAGGGGCATGTAACCAATGACGTTCTCACAGCAGGCACCAAAGACACGCTCCCAGTTGTAGTTGGTATACGGCAGCTTAGAGCGCTCGAGGCTGCTCGTGAGATCCGAGGTAGCGTTGGTGCGGGAGATGATGCTGCGGCGAATCTTGACGGCACGAGTGTGGTCCTTCAGAGCGCGCTCCAGGGAGTAGCCAGGGATCTTGCCACGGAGAGACATGGCAACAACCTCGTAGTCGGTCATCTCGTGAACACGCTTCTCGGCAATCATCTTCTCGAGCTGAGCAATGGTGCGCGGCTCAACGGGGCTGGAGGGCTCAGAGGACTTGGCCTTGGTCATGGACAGAGACTCGGACTCATCATCGGTCGATGCAGGCGTTGCGGGCTTGGGCGTCGGGGGAATGTACTCGCCAAGGGGCAGAGTGGCCGAATCGGTATCGTTAAACTCCTCGGCGCGGGCCAGCTCCTTGCGGTCAATCTGGTGCTCGGGAACATTGGGGTCCTTGATGCCCCAACGAGCGGCGTTGAAGAGGTAGCCGTTGAGAGCAACACTCATGGCCAGGGCGACAACAATCCACTTGGAGAGAACCGGGTCCTCCAGACTCTTCAAAATGCTGCCGACCATGCGGCCACCGACTCCGTAGCTCTCAAAGTGGTCGTACTCGTCGACGGGCTTGGACTTGCTCGCGGGAGACGGAAGCGCGTAGTGGATGGAGGGGTACTCAAGCTCGTACTTGATGGGGGTGAGAACAGTGACGACGGTTGGGCGCTCGCCGCCCTTGGCCGACTCGAGGATAGCGTCCAGGCCGTTGGAGGCGACCTTGAAGGGATCGACGGGAGGGGCAGTCACAACGGCGCTGAGGCCACCAGTCAATGAGGACAGGCTGGGCAGAGAGCTCGAGTTGCGGAAAGGAATGGTGCAGATGTTGATGGCGTTGATCAGGACGAATCCGGTCACCATAAGCACCTTGAACTTGGGGACGTTGCTGCTCTTCATTTGCTTGCCGAACAAAGAAGCCTCCTTGGGGGCCTTGCCGTCGAACTCGGGCCAATCGTTGCTCTTGGCCACGTTTTCGGCCACACGGTGGCTGACGCCGTCGTCCTCGAGGGCGCGGCGCATCTGCACGTGGCGCTTGATCCGGTTGATCTCGAGCTTGATGCTCAGAATGGCCGTGTAGAAGGAGAAGAGGAGGATGCAGTCGAAGAAGAGGATCCAGGCGGCGAGGAAGCAGAACTGCTGGAGACCGCCCTGGACACCAGAGGCGGCACCAAGAACGAGGATGCCGATCTCAATGGCGTAGTCCTTGACAATGTCGTAGCCCTTCTCCTTGATGGCGGCCTGCACAGCGTACTGAATGACGTTGGGGGACGAGACTTCGGACTTCTTGGATTTCTTGTCCTCCTTCTTCTTGTCCTGGGGCTTGCGGTGTTCAATGGCGTGGGAGAGAACAGCGCGGGTCAGGACGATGTTCTTCTCGAAGCCAATAGTCACAACGAGGAAGGGCAGACCCTCGGAGAGCAGAACCATTGTGATGGGAACGCCGAGCTTGGTGGTGACCAGCAAGCCGAAGAGGAAGGCGAAGACGGAGGAAAACAGGACGTTGGTGAAGAGCCAAAAGTTGGAGCCCATGCGACGCATGGACAGGAACAGCGAGACGAAGGTCAGGTGCATGGACAGGTATCCGAGGACCATGATGAAGATGTCGAGAGCCTCGGCGTTCTTGAGCAGGTCGATGAACTCGGTCCAGCCGTTGCGAACCCACTGGACGAGGCTGTTGCGGGTGTGTACCTTGGCGGCCTTCATGATCCACATCTTCTTCTCCTTGCCATGGCTGGTCTGGGCCTCGTCGCTCGTGGCATCGGGAATCTCCTGGGCGACGGACAGGAACTCGGGCGCTTGGGAGTAGGGGAGGGCGAAGGCGAGAGCGCTGTCCTGGGAGTAGCTCGTGAGGGAGTTGGAGGTCGAGGGCAGCGAGGTGACGGAGAGGTTCTGGGGGATCGGGACCGCGTGGGTGCGCGGGGCGGTGTTGGCGGACTCGGGGGACTGAGACTCGGGGAAGACGAGGGTCAGGAGGGCGAGGTGGTCGACGTCACCGGCGATGGCGGCCTCGGGCTCGACGTTTTGCCATTTCCAGGCCGTGTCGGGGCCGGCCTGCAGACGGCGGCTGCCCTCGGTCAGGGAGGACCAGTCGGCGGAGCGGACGCTGATGGTGGCATCGAACAAGCTCTCCTGCAGCAGGCCGACGTACGAGGTGCTCGCCAGCACGGCGACGATGACGACGGTGTGGATCGGGTGGGAGCAGGCGAGCTTGGAGAGGAACTTGAGTCCGGGGGTGATCTTCTTGTTGAGCCACGAGGGGGCTGCCGCCTGCGCAGCGGGCTGCTCGCCCCGAAAACGGTGGGGAAGAAGTGTTGAGGATATCATGGCGAAGGTAGCGGTGAATGCAGGTCGACGATTAGGAAGTCATTTGGGGTTCAACGGTCGAAACAAAAGAACGAGGGCGTAGCCTGGGGCGCGGAGTCAGCAATTGAGGCCTTTTAGAAGCAATCGAGGCCGGTGTTGAGGTGCGCGAAGCGACGCGAACGAAGGGGGAGCTGGCGGGCTGGCCGGTCCACGTCTTTGGGAGGGGGAGCGTAGCGGGCAGGAGGAATGGACGGTGGATTTTGAGCGGCGCCAGTGTGGTGTGTGTGTATGTGTGTGTGTGTGTGTGGTGTGTGTGTGGTGTGTGTGTGCGGGATGCTGCAATGCAAGGCCGATTGGAGGGGCGCGTACCAGATGAGCAGACGCCGTTGACGTCTTTCGTGTTCAAACGTGCAGCCAAGTGCCTCGAAGGGTGCGCACACACGACGGAGGTGAATTGGGAGTTGGCGGGGGAAAAAATTAATAGTCGAGCGGCAGGTCGGAGATCGAGGATGGTCGGTGGTTGCGGAGGGCCGAAGTCGCAAGGAGCCGTTGAAGTGCTCGATGGGAGGTGGTGTGTGGGCTTTTTTTTGGGCGCTGCGCAGTCCTGTTGAAGAGGATACTGGAGGCGAGGCGAGGCGAGGCCTTGCTGCTAGTAACGCGGGCCAAGGGGATGGGATGGGATAGAGAGATGGAGAGGAGAGGGAGAGGGAGAGGGCGAAACAAGACCCTCGCGATGCAACGGCGGCCAAGTACCTTTTTAGATATGGAGCCCTCGCTGGGTCGGGACGGGTCGAGGGGGCCAGGCAAGGGTGGGCTGGGCGTGCAGCTGCACACGTCGATGTCGATGTCGATGTCGAAGCCGAAGCCACTGGTGAGCCTGCGGATGGCGGGGGAGAGGCCGAGACCTGGTGGTGAGGAAACAAACACACGAGACACGAGGCCGGTTGAAGGAAGGGAGGGAGGGAGCGAGGTGAAGGATCCGGGGAGACGGCGGGCGAGCAAATAAAACCAAACACACACAAAAAGCAGCTGCCACTCTCCCGGACGGGATGCTGGTCCAAGGAAGGTCCACGGTCCAAGGCGCGGCACAGCACAGCACAGCACACGGCGACGCACGACGGACGGGAGCACGAGAGACGCAGCAAGGCAAGACAGACCTGGATCCTGGGCCTGTTGGATTTTGTTGGTGCCGGTCCAGTCGAGGCCACAACGGGCCAAGTACCTCGCCGTAGCGTCGAAACAGCGTGACAGAGAAAGTAGAGCAGCTCCACACGGGACGAAATTGGACGATGCTAATCCCGGCAAGTTGGGCTGGTGCAGGCTGATGGTGGCCGCGGCCGATGATGATGAGCTGCGCCAGAGAACAAGAAAAAAAAAAAAAAGGAATTTGACGTGGATTGCCCAGCAATGGCAAATTTACCGACGATGGTCCGCACCCCAGGGTCATGGTACGTCCCTGCCACTAAGATGCATCTCCACAGGGCCAGTCTCGATTGGGCAAGATGGGCTGTGTGCCGACTTTTCCCGCACGACGTGGGGGAGTGGATCCGCACAGGGCCCGCATCCCTAGTGTCTCTAGGTACCTCACCTTACCTGGGTACCTCACCTAAGGTCCCTAGTGTCATTCCAGGCTGGATGGAAGTTGGAACTCTTCAGCGTTGGCTCCCCGTTCTGTGCGAGGTGTCACTGCCCGTCAATGCTGCTAGCGACTCTGTGCTGTCGTCACCCGCCAAGGCACCTGTGGCGGCATCCGGCAAGGCCAGGCGGTCGCTAAAGCCTCTAGGGCCCCCGACGCCGCCCAACCGCGTCGCTGTGGTGCATGTGTCACGGGGGAGCCACAGAGGGGTGCTGCCCGTGGCCTTCTGCAGCTGCAGCGCCGCACAGATGGCGCGTCCCATCTGGTCCACTCGTCTCGCTGCGCTGGCTTCCGCTGGCCCATGGTGAAGACGACGATCCAACGAGAGGCGGCGCCCGGCAGAACAATCGCTGGAGCACAATGGCTGTCGTGGCTGTTTGCTTGACTCGGCCATGTTTGCTTCCATTGGCGCTGGTCCCTTAGGTAGGTAGGTAAGGCACCTAGGTAGTAGGGTCTCTTAGGTAGGTACCTTACCTTAGGTGGTAGGGTCTCTTATCTCCCAGGTTGGGTAGGTTGCCTTATCCATCAGTCCGATAACGAACCTCACGGGTTGACCCCTCCAACGCCTCAGCAGGTAAGGTGGTAGGTACTGGCAGGCAGGACCTCAAACTACCTACCTTGACAAGAGCATCGCCAGCGCCGCGTCACATACCACAGACACATACACAGACACGGGACCTGCTGCGGCAACTCTGTCGTGTATCCATTGAATAATCACTGCGCAATCACGACATCACGACACCACAGACGCAGCAGGGACGGCGGTAAGGCGAGGTCCCTGATGCTGAACGGCTTCTGTCCTGCTTCGAGAAGGGTCCAAGTGCTGTGTGATGCATCTCTGGACGGAGGATGACACGGCAGGCGGGAGACGGAAAGAAAAGAAATGTGCGCGCGGGCGGGCTCAAAGCAAAACGGTCGTAAATTCTTATTTCATGTTATTTTTTTATTTTATTTTTCAGGGGATATTTTCACCTCTTTTCTTCTGCTCGGTCTGGGCTCGGCAGCTCCTGCATTCGCACCCGCTCCTCCTTCCTGCTCCTTCTCCACGCCTGCACTTGCTCGACTCGGATTGACTCCCAGGGTTACATTGACGTGATTGGGCCAATGGCGCTCGGCCGTCTTGTCGAATTGCGGCGGGTCCTGCCTCTCCTCGCTCGCTCACTCGCTGGAGCTGCACTCGGTGGGGCTGGAGCTGCACTCGGTGGGTTCGGTGCTGACTCCTGAGTGGACTGCCCTGCGGCTTCCGCTGCGACTCTGACTGCAACTGCGGCTTGCACCGCATTTCGCAGGTGCCGCCCGTTCCTTCCACGCTTCCTTCCCCTTCCAAGGCAATGGAACCTACCTACGGCCCTCCCAGACTACGTACCTACATACGACGGACGAATAGCGCATTGCTAGAAGTTTTGATTTTTATTTTCGTGTCTTAGTGATTGCCTGTCTTGCTGCATCTTCAGCATCTGACAGCCGCATTTCGGCATCGCCCGCTCCTCGCCCATCCACACCGATTCCTTCGACCTCAGACGACCCCCAAACTCCTGCCGTCTTACACAACTACATACCTAACCTTAGGTTAGTACGGATACACACTGACACTTCGCCCTGTCGACGGCCCTGGCCCAGCTGCTGACATGCCTCGGTCGGTTTGCCTTCTTCAGGTCCTTCGCTGCCTCGCCTCCCCCAGATGTCGCCCCCCAATCGACATGGAGATCTATCCGAATCTGTCGGACGTGGTGTCGAGCCAGTCCGGTTTGTTTCTCCCGCTCTCCCGCGCTCGTCCCTCGCCCGCTCCTGCAGACCTGATCTGACATGAGGGGGGTCCCTGGTCGTCCTGCTCTTGCTCGACTCAACTCGACTCGACGCTCTCCTGCCCGGGGTCGTTTCTCGCGGCGATCGCTGGCTGCGACTGGCGAGTCTTCCTTTTCTGGCCGCCGTGGACATGCGGGAGTCGCCCGGCGGTGAGGCCGTGTGAGCCTCCATTTGCCGCCGCTGCCAATGCAACGGCCGTCAACATCAGATCTCTGCAGCCCGACCCCTGGCGATCTCCTATTTTTCTTCCCCGTCGTCGTCCTTCGCCTGCATGGGCCACCTGAAGGCCCCTCGGTCCCCTGCAGCATCCGCGGGGCCACGGAGTCCTCGCAAAGCGCTGATACCCAAGCACAACTCACCACGTCTGCGGCGCAGCAGGTCCCTGTCGCTCGTCACTGGTCGCTGCTCCATCCCGGCTGCGGCCTCTGTTACTGGCTACTGTCACTGTTGGAATCGAGGGGCCTTTGAAGCTGCAGCCTAGGATGACCTAGGTGAGGTGATTCGGTGGTCCATGGACGACACCGACCAAGAGGCTGCTCATCTGCAGATCCAGCAAACTGCCTGGCTCTGCCGTTTACCCTATCGCATTCAAGCTTCAGACTTGTTCGTCAGGATAGGGCTGCATCGGAGGAGGCACTGCACCGCACCAGCAGCAAACAGGCTATGCTTGACTACCTACCTACCTACCTAGAGACTGTTGGACTCGACGGATTCCCCAACGCCCCAGGACCCCAAGAAGGCTCTTTGAAACACGAGACACCTCGGCCAGAGGTACGGAGGCCGTACGGACGGATACTTTGTCGCATTCTATGCTCGCAACAGGATAGGAAACGGAGATAATCGCCAGCTCCCCTGCTCCAACAGCCCAGCAGGCCGTGGCTGGCCGGAGATTCCCACATTTTGTCTCTTGTTCATGAGACGACACTCTTGGAGGAACGACAATTTGCCGGCCCCTCATCCCCGTCCAGACGCTCCAACCTTTCGGACCTCCGGCCCCTCCACACTGACAATCCTCACCCCGCTGGCCTCCAGCTCGCCCTTGCAATCGTCCCATTTCTCTGCGTCGACCGGCCTGGTGCCTTCCTCGACGATGAAGGTCCGGAAGCCTTCCTTGCTCGCGTCCAGCGCTGTGAACTTGACGCAGTAGTCGGCAGCCAATCCGACGACGAAGACGTCGGTGACGCCCTTTTCTTTCAGGGCCCCCGCGAGCCCGCTGTCCGACACGCGCGGCGACCGGAACGGGTCGTAAAAGACGCTGTACATCTCCACCTCCTTGACCTGGCCCTTTTCGATGACGGTGTCGACGGCCGAGGCGTCCAGCTCCGGCACCAGGGCTGCGCCGGGCGTCCCCTGCACGCAGTGCACCGGCCACAAGCGGGTGTGATACGTCTCGGCGCTGTTTCGCGGGTTGACTATGGCGATGGAGTCGACGAACGGCTGCTTCCCCGCGTGGTTGGAGGCAAACGAGATGTGGTCCTCGGGGTGCCAGTCCTTGGTGGCTATCTTGGTCACAAACGGCAAGCGCAGCAGCGAGTTGACGACGGGGTGGATGTCGCGGCCGTTGGCGACGGCGAGCGAGCCGTGCTCCAAGGTGTCAGTGTCAGTCGGCCACGGGCAACTTGCAAGCAAACTCGGCCTCGGCGAGTCGCGCCAGGCCGGGGAAGCAGCGATCCCCGGGCTTGGCGTGACAAACGACGGGAACCCAAGATGTCGGTCGACTTACAGGTGGGCAAAAGTCCTCTTGGAAGTCAACGACGATCAGCGCCGGTCTGAAGGATGCCTCGGCCATGGTGGTGGTGGTGGTGGTGGCTTGTTTGCTTGCCGTGTTTGCTGGGCGTCCGGCTCCGCAGTGGCTTTAGCATGGACTTGCGGTATCGGTGCAGATGGATGCGATGCAAATTTAGCCGGCCGATTGTGGTTCTAGGACTTGCGTTGACGACTGCAAACCGTCGGTCGGGTGTCAGGTGTCTTATCCGTATCAGTTCCCCCGGCTGCTTATCGCAGTGGGCGGGCCTGAGTGTGCCTGCCCTGGGCCTGGCGCCTGTCAGTGACAGCAACGTGGAGGGCCAGGTCCTTGGAGGCTGGCGGTCCACTGTCAGCTCCAGTTGACGTGCCCCTCCAGGGCAAATTACAGCGAAGCGATCTGCCCTGCGATTTCCAGGGCGGCTCAAGCGTTACCGAAGAGGTACCTGCGTAAAAGGTACGGAGGTACGTACCCAAGGTGGTATCATCAGCCAGAACGCACTATTCCAGGTTATCTTATCGCAATTTGGAGGTCAAAATTAACTGACCGGTTCATGACAAGACACCACCAAACTTGACTCGGACTATCGGCGCCGCAGCCCCTGGAGCCTGTCACCGGCCCTTCTGCCTTCTTCTTCAGGCAGACACGGACTTGGGGAATCCTGGCAGCAGCAGCACCCGGTCCATGGCGATGGAGCCCAGCATCTCGTCCCCTGCCTCACGTCACCGGCAGCAATGCGCCACCCCGTGGAAGCTGAACGAGCCCACCGCGGCCCTCGTTGGCCATGCTGACGGGCCACTCTGTAAGCTGTAGCTGCCCGTCCAGCTCCACTGGCGCCGTGAGCCGCGCCGCCAACCCCCCGGGGACGGCATGCAGATTCCGGTGCTTCAGCTCACAGGGCCTCCTTTTTCTTCTCACTCATTTCTCATTCATCCGCGAGCACCGCCGTGAGACACGCCCCAGTCTCAAGCAGGATTTCAGTCATGTACGACAGGACTTTTGGTCTCAAGTCCGAATCCCGCTCATGTTTTACGTACGGGATTCTCCCCTGAGCCCAACTGTGGAGTCCGACGTCGGCCGGTGCAACTTCGACGCGCAATGAAGTCGCTCGCCGAGTTCACCCTGACAATCATTGCCAAACATCTCCGAGCCCGCCGATCCGCACGTCATGGCACGCTCGGTGAGCGTCCCAAGACACACCACCTCACCGACCGGGGCAGCTTCCCGTGTTGACGGCGTGGTGCTTCCTTGCCCAGCTCCTGAGCTCTCCAGTTGAGCTCTCCAGTTGAGCTCACGCAGATGGAGAGCTCTAGCTACAGCTCCGGCTCCAGCTCCAGCCCGCCACTCGCAGTTCTAGACCAAGCCGCTCAGCCCTGCCGCGCCACCCTCCAATCACAGCTCTCCAGCGGTTGCTCAGCTGCGGCAGTCCCCGAGAGTTGGCGCCGTGACTCGGGCGCCACATCGGATGGCAGCCACCAGCAACTGACACGCTGCCCGTGTGATGCAAACGGTTAGAGTGTCGCAGGCCGCCAGCTGAAGGGAGCCCGATAAGAACGGCGCCTCTGTCACGACACCTGCCTTCAAACCAACCTCATCGTCAACTCTGAACAAGATAAACAACGCGTCCAACATGCGTCTGTCGGCTGCGCTGCTGGCACTGGCTGTGCCGCCCGTCCTCTCGTGGGGAAACGTCGGACATCGCACCGTTGGCTACCTCGCCGAGAAGTATCTGTCTGATGAAGCCGTCGCCATCTTCGGCGAGCTTCTCGCCAACGACCGCAACTATGACATGTCCGATGCGGCGACCTGGGCCGACACTCTGAGAGGCCACATGGGCTGGGCGAGCAAGTATCACTACATCAGTGCGGCCCCCAGCATCGCCGTCAAAGACCGACCACTGACACTCACCAGATCCTGCCGATGACCCTCCCCGTCTCTGCGGGATGAAGCCCCAAGACTGTCCCGCGAGCGGATGCGTCATTTCCGCGATCCAAAACTACGTGCGTTTCTTAAGGTACGATGAACGCACAAGACCCCGACTAACCTCGACAGACATCCCAAATCCTCGACACTTCTCTCCCGCTCATCAACCGCAAGAACGCAACCATGTTCGTCATCCACTTCCTTGGCGACATCCACCAGCCCCTGCACGCCACGGGCCTCCTCCGCGGCGGCAACGACATCCGCCCCGTCTGCTGGCGCCGGCAGCCCACCAACGGCCGGTGCACCGGCCCCATGAGCCTGCACTCCGTCTGGGACACGCAGATCCCGCACCGTATCCGCGGCCTGCCGCCACACCTCAGCATCCCGCAGGAGAAGGTCGCCGCCGCGCAATGGGCGGCAGACCTGTTCACGCGGCACGAGCAGGCGGGCGTCAACACGACGGCCCAGTGCGTCGACCTCGCCACCGGCTCCTGCGCCCTGGGCTGGGCGACTGAGAGCAACGCCCTCGTGTGCTCGCACGTGCTAAAGCCCGGGTTGACCTGGCTCAAGGCGCACGATCTCAGCGAGGGCTACTTCGATGAGACTTGGGAGGTGGTGGATGAAGTCATTGGCAAGGCGGGCGTGAGGCTCGGCGCGTGGTTGAACACCATTGCTGCCAAGTTGTCCCAGAGGGACGTTGTGTCTGAGGAGCTTTGAGCATGTCTAGAGTAGCCAAGAAGGCTTCGGTCGCCGGCCGACATGTCAGATATTCGGGGGATCCGGGCACTCGGGTCTCGTTGGTCTGAAGCCAAGATGTCGCGCCTCGCGCCAAGCGCCGACCTGCATGCAGGCACATCACGAAATCTGTTTCAAATTCTCACGTGCGTTCTACCTACGGTATCAAGTCTGCCGCTGTGAATGGCATCACGTCACCTATCTCGACGTATCTTCTACCGCGTATGCCCAACAACGGCAGGTTTCACGACGGACGCGCAACGCACTCCGTCTGACCAGCCAAGCGTGGCGGTGCCAGGCAGGACGATCCCACTGTTTTTTTTTTCCGTTCGGGTTGTTGCCTGGATGACGGGACTCTTTTTGCCCGACTGGGTACGCCCGACCCGAGTGTTTGGTTCTTTGGGGTGTGTGAGATGGGATTTCTTGGGAGGTGTGTTGGGGATGTGTCAGCTCACGTGGTTTCGTCTGCCGTGTGGTGGGTTTTCGGGGGAAGGAATGGAGAGTGTTGTGGTAGATTCGTGAGAGATGGTTGATTTGGGCTGGTGTTTCGACTGCTCTCGATGTGCTCTGCTAGCAGGATGAAGCAGCCAAGATTGGTGGTTGCCAGGCGATTCTAGAGACGGCCGATACGTCTGCGTGTCCCTCGAATATCCGCCCGTGGATGTTGAATGGGCCCAATAACCGTAGCTTGGTAGATTCTGTAAAGGATTGTAAGAGGTGATGTCCGCTGTCAACAGGATGGACTACTATTCGTTGGTGTCCACGGCTCTCATGCGAGTGCCTCCAATAGATGCTCTCTCCTGCGGCTGTTTCTTCCACACTGCTGCTCATCTTTCCCTCTACTCACGTCCGTTGACTTGCGGCTACGAATTTCGGTCAGCAAGATGTTGTCCGTGTGGCTCGTCCTCGCACCGAACTCACGGAATCCCCTTTCTCTTGAAAAAAGGCAAACAGGACTTAAGGCTTTGGACAAATACCTGCGCATACTTAGCCCGCCGCATAGAGAGAGGCCTCGCTATCAGTGAGAGGTCGAGTCTGCCTTGGGTTGGCGAGCCAAGATCGAAGTTCCCGGGGCGAACTGGCCGGCGGTTAGGCGGTGGAGGATTCCGTGTGGGCGATGAGCCATTGATGTCGGTGTAGTTGTAGAAGTGGACGCGGGCGCAATCTGACAACTCGGTGGCAAGTATAGAGTCGAATTTGACTACCCCGGGCTGGTTCGGGGGATGTTTGGCGATGCATCGACATTCCTATGTAGCCTTTGTCCATGATTGACACTGCTGGTGCTACTGGTGAGTGAGCCACGGATGCCACAGGACCTTGATATCTTTATCGATTCATCACCATAGTCAGCCCGATGTGCTTTCGGCTGCGAGCCGCACTTCTTCAGAACGCAGACCACAGCAAACTTTGCAAGAGTAGGGATTCGGAGTCGGTGTGATTGATGGGTTGAAGTCACGGGTGCAACTTCAACAGTCCGGATGTTCGAGGTCATGATGGATCAATGTCAGCCGATTTCCGCTCACATCAATTTCTTAGATCACTTGCAACTGACAGCCCTCCTTTCTTCTGGTCTTCACATGTGAGAGAGAGAGGCTCCCGGATGATGGATGTTGGATCAGGTCATCGCATTCGCGTCGGTAGTCCGTCTGGCCAGTGACCTGATGGCCGAGGCACGGGGGAAGCTTCGGCCAAGGACGACACGAACCTTGGATTGTTTGACCCAGAACCACTCATTATCGACGTTCGGATTTAGGCGGAGGACTCGGGTTCCAACTTCCAGTCAAACTCATGTTATGGTGAAAGTCAGGCTCGTCGGGTAGCCCCTCAAGTTCTCGGTGTCGATGCGGGGTAAGTCGTAACATCCGACGGCAGAGGTGTTGACAAAATGTTTCCATTTCTCGATTATTTATCAGTAATTCGGTGATGTTGCCGAGGTACCTTGTGCGGAGGCCGAGTTGTAATGCACGTATAAAAGCAACTTGCCGGTCCGTAGAAGGACATTGTGAGGATTGGTTGCTTCTAGGAAAACGGCGAAACCATCGCCACGAATGACAACACGCCACCAGCTCCCACCATGAGCACCGACTCATCTCAGCTTCCTGCCTCGTACTCGTCTCTCACGTACGATGGCGTATCCGTCTCCCATGTGCCGGCGACTTCTCTCACGGTCACCAAGGTCATCGTCGTGACTCTGGACAGACCCCACAAGTATAACGCCATAACTGGAAATATGTTGACTGCTCTTGAATCCATCTTCAATATCGTCAGCGAAGACCCCAGGGTTCGCGCCGTCGTCCTGACCGGGGCCGGCAAAGCCTTCTCGGGAGGCGCAGACCTCGACGTCGGCTTCATGGGCATGGTCGCTTTGAAAGAGACCGAAGAGTCTATGAGGGCGTTTAGAGACTGGTAACCATGTTTTGGTCGTCAAATGTGTTGGCCAGGGCTAACTAACTTTGGCCGGCGTCAGGGGCGGCACTGTCGCGTTGGCGATTTCCAACTGCAAGAAACCCACCATTGTCGCCATCAACGGACCGGCAGCCGGCGTGGGCATCACGATGACCCTACCCGCGGCAATCCGAGTCGCCTGGGAGGGCGCCAAGGTTGGCTTCCCGTTCGCTCGGCGGGGCCTGGTGCTCGAGTCTTGCAGCGCCTTCTTCCTGCCGCGGCTCATCGGGCTGGCCAGGGCCTCGCACGTCACGACCACCGGGGAGATCTACCCGGTGTTGGACCCCCTCGTCAGCGGCCTGTTCTCGAAGCTCCTGCCTTCGCCCGAAGAGACTCTTCAGTACGACGCGCTGAAGGTGGCGGCCGACATCGCCGAGAATACCTCCCTCGTCAGCACCAAGATGATGCGCGACATGATGGTGTACTGCCCCCCGACGCCAGAGGAGGCTCACATCTTGGACTCGCGAGTGTTCGTGCAGATGGCGGGGACGAATGACAATATCGAGGGGGTGAAGAGCTATCTGGAGAAGAGGAAGCCCAGGTTTACCGATACTGTTAGTCGTGAGAGTATGCCTTTTTGGCCGTGGTGGGACACGGATATAAGCAGCCAGCGGCAGCTCGGCCAGCATGGGAAGATGTCTAAACTTTGATCCAAGTAATGGGTCCAAAGAAGATGATGGTGTCACGGAGTAAATAATCACGAAAGAACAGATACTCCAAGGAGGTTAACCAACCTGAGGGTGCTTGGAGTCAGTGTCTCGGGCAGCAGCGGATGGAAGAAGTAACCTCGCTCACACGCCAACCACATAAGAAAACGAGGAAATATTGAATCATTGTGTGACACGTGCCATACCAAGTCGAGAGGTTTGGCCACGGAACCTTGCATCCTCGCAATAAGCCTGGCAATCTCAGACTCTCAGCTTGTGTTCGATTGCAGTGAGGCGTGCGCCGTAGCTCCCCCGCCAACAGCCCCCAAACCCCACTAGTTCCGATCGATGAGGGGCGATCTCCCGGGGCAATCGCTAATTTGCCGGCGGAAACCAACATTCCTTTAGCGGACGAGGCGATGACCTCATCAAACTCAATGTCACCGCGTCATAGACACGCGAAACGACGGGAAACTCAGCTCATATCTGGGGCTGTTTCATTCCTGGCGAGCCCGTGAAGAGGGAGGTCTGGTTATCGACCCGTTCCTCCACCTTTCATGGACACCAGCACGTTTGATCGTGACCTTGAGCAGAACGGCTCCGAAAACATGGCGCACAACGGAAGTACAGGCAAAGATGGGCGCAAGAAGGTGCTCGTTGTCGGTGCGGGCGCAGCTGGGTAGGTGAACGGCGTGCTTGAGCGATGGGACATCGGACGAGGCTGACTGTAGACAGCATGTCGACGGCGTATCATCTCTCCAATCACCCGGACAAGTTCGATGTCACCCTGATCGACTCGGTCGACTACTGCGGCGGGCAGGCCTTTTCGATCCCCCTGGACAAGGAGAAGCATGGCGCCAGTTGGTTCAATCAGGGCGTGCAGGGAGGAAGCTACATCTTCCACCATACTCTCACCATGTTTGCGCGCCAGGGATACCACGCCGACCCCGTGAAGCTCCAGGTCTCTTTCGGCAAAGACGACAAGTTCTGGAGCAATGTTTTCCCCACCGAGTTCATGGTGAAGCACCAGAGCGAAGTCCGCAGGCTGGCGTTCATGCTCAAGTTCATGCGCTGGTTCGAAGTCTTTTTCGCCCTGATGCCGCTCAAGATCCTCTTCAAGCTCTTCCGCTTCTCCGACGAATTCACCAACGTTATTGGCTTGCCGATGACGGCCTTGTTCTTGGGCACAGGCAATGCCACACCAGAGGTCCCCGCCATCATGTTGGAGCGGCTGTGCACTTCGCCGACGTACGGCATGTGGTACCCTCCCGACAAGCACAGCGTCGCTTCGAACCTCCCACCGATGGTCGTCTTCCCAAACTTCTCCGATTTCTACAGCACATGGAAGAAAGACCTCGAGTCCTGCGGCGTGACTGTCCGCCTCTCGACCGAGCTCATGGAGGTCGTTCAACGCAACGCTCGTGGAGTCCTCGTCAAGGTTAAGCCCCGCACACCCGCGGAGGACGGACACAACCCCAACGACGGCGACCCGGACGCTCCCGTGTCCGAAGAACACTACGATGAGATTGTCCTCTGCGTCCTCGCCGACACCGCGAAGAAGATCCTGGGCAAGACATCCTCGTGGCGCGAGCGCAAGGTGCTTGGCTCTGCCACGTTCTCCGACGACATCACCATCACACACAACGACTCCGACTACATGAAGAAGTACTACGAGAACTTTTACGACGAGTCCAAGGCGGTGAAGGCACTTGGGAAGAAGCGCGACGTGGATCAGTCGTCCCGCCTCGAGTACGCCAAAGACAACTTCAGGCCCATGTACTACATCCGCATGTACGACGATGACCTCTCCAAGCTGGAGATGTGCTTCGACACCACCAACTACCAGTCCCAGTTCCCCGAGAAGGTCCCCTTTGAGCAGCACGTCTTCCAAACCATTTACCTCAACAAGAACCGCGACCGCAAGCATTGGACCGACGACGAGATCAACAAGGACAAGATCATCCGCGCGGATTGGTGGCACCAGCTCTGCCATTCGTGGACGCACTACGCCTTTGTCGTGCCCTGGATGATGTTCCTGCAGGCCAAGAAACGCACCCGCTTCGCTGGCTCGTGGACGCTGGTCAACGCCCACGAGATCGCCATCATGTCCGGTATCGCAGCCGCGGTCGACATGGGTGCCGACTACCCCGAGGACCTGGAGCACGACAAGTTTGCGTTCCTCTGCTTCAGACTGTACTACCTCCTGGCGTACGGCAAGTGGTATCGTCGAAAGTACAAGAACAGCAAGAGTCAGAAGGCCAAGGACGGCGCTAGCTGGGCTTCTGGCATGTATGGCAGCGTGTACCGGGGCCCGGGTGTGACTCAGCAGGAGAGATTGACTTGGAGGGAAGAGGTAAAGGCCGGGAGAAGCACGGAGAACTTGGCGGATGGGAACAACGGAAGAAGCCAGCCGTAAACAGGTGATGGAAGAGGTCATTAAAACCCAGGGAGGCACCGTGGGGTCGTGTCGAATCGGGCCTGCTCCGTGCAATTTGGGAGTGACTGGAACTTGGGCAAGTTTTCTTCGGTCTTTGACTGGAATAAGGTTAGCGTCTGCCATGTTCCTCTGACGAGAACTGCCGGAATCCCCAGCAATACCCGTGTCTAGAAGCATCTACCGATCTACCTCGTCAATCTGGTTAAGTCCCCGGCCTAAATCCCCGGGGCTTCCATCTGTAGGACGCCGACGTAGAAAACTCTATGTGGCAGACACGTTGATTCAAGCAGTGGTCTAGGACATTAATGTTGTAGAGTACTTAAATGCATGTGTCGTGGGCCAACAATTTTACGAAACATTATCAACAGTGTTGTGTACCTTCCTGTACCGCCAACGGTCATTCTGCTCAAAAACAGGGATTCTGGAGAAGTGAAGGCGACGAAAGCCATCCCTTGGTCACGAAATAGATTTTGGCCTCGATCTCCCGCGTCTATCAAGCAAGTCCCGATCTCGGAAATGAAAAACGCATTCCAAGGATGCGGCATAACTTCCATGACCCGGCACGCAACGGGACGATCCCATCTGCGAGAATCTTCAGCCGGGGCTGTGATCATGTGTTCGCTGTTCCGACTTTGACAAGGGGCACATGAAGGGGACCCCCAGACTGTCAGTTGACTGACACATTCGGGGTTAGAGTGGGATGATTTGAGTCGAGGAGAAGCAATAAAGTCTCTCTCTGTTAGCCCCTCGCGCGCAATTCCCAGCCAAGTCCTAACATATGATAGGGTAGATAGCATAGTGAGATTTTGCCCCAACTTTCGGCCGATGCCGTCCACAATTAGACCTGGGCCATGTGGCACCGTTGTACCGAGCCGTGGCTCATGACTAGAGCAACGATTCCGTTCGGTGTGAGACAACAAGCAGAAAGTGACTCCGAGGATGATTTGAGTGCTTAGGTGTCGTGTGGTTGAGTTGAAAGACATGGTGACTGAATTTCATCCTCATTAAATAGTGAAGGGAATGATTTGGTTAGGAGAACTAGCCTGACGGCCATCCTGTGGATTGGAACATGAGCCGCAGTCCGATTAAACGCACTAAACGCGGGGCAAACACCATCGAGACTCGGAGTTGAGGTCCGAGTTAGCACTAGACAGCAAAATGAGTGGACTACAGCGGAGGTGGTAACACCAAATACTACTACCATGTGCCTTTTCACTGTTTGGGGTAAAACTGCCGACGACATCATGAAACACAACCCACTCGTCGGTCTAAGGATGGACTATGTGGAGCATTGAGGCGCAATGATGGCTAGAGTCGCGTTCTAAAGGGCAGACAAGCGGCAGAACGCCGCCGGCCGACGACCGACCATCACATAGGTTTGCGGGTTTACGGCTTCATCGGGAATCTGTTCCCGCCGGAAGTGGTCAAACCTCGGAAGATGCCTTAAACAAGACCCCGTCGGATACATGGGGCAGTATAAAGAACCGGTATCCTCCCACATCCCGAAGGGCGTCTCCCAACACTGTGGTTAAGATTGAAATGTAAGTCTAATCCAGACGTGGCATTCGTACCACTTAAGGCCAGCCTAACCGGGCCCTGCCTGTATTACCGGCGGCTCGCCCTTCCGCCTTAAACCGCTCCTGCGCGGGCGAGGAACATGCGGCGGAAAGTGCCGAAAACTGGCCGGGATCGTCATAAGCTGTCTACATCATCGTACATCCTGCAGCGGCTACCTGCAGCGGCCGTTGGGGAAAATACCGCACCCACGCCTATCGTAAGCTATCAACAGGTTGCAAGGACATCCGCCGATGGAGGGCCTTCTTGACCCTCTATGTATGTGGTTCTAACCACAACAGGACATACTGTCGCTTTTGTCCAGGGTCACTTGTCCCCATAATAGTTTAATACAGAGACAATGGGGCCGTATGGAGACATCCGACGGGATACAGCCGGACCTCCAATGCGAATACTTCGGAAGCTCGTATGTTTTCTAGATCTGACGGCAGTTGCTGAACTTGCAAACGACCTAGGGCCTTGGCAAGGAGGGGTAATTCTGTGACGATGGCGCTCCGATGGATAAGATAATCTTATCTGATCTGCAGTGTGCGTCGCATTCCCCATCACACAATTCCATCGCGAGCTCCTGAGGCGTCGTCACCGCATACAGCATCGGTGAAATTACCTAACGAGCAGGAGGAAACAGGAGGGAGGGTGGGATTCCTCCCGACAGCGGCGGACCTTTACGGCCTTGTACATGAGAGCAACAAGAACCGGCGGGGTGTTCTTGGCGAGATCATGAAGGATGGCGGGAAGTAAATAAGGGACCGATCTCCCGGCCTCCTCCTGCGTGTGTGTGTGGTCTGACGATCTCCCAAGCAATCTCGCATTCTCAGTTATTTTTTTCTCTCTTCAGGATACCCTTTCTGTTCTTCATTTTCTCCCAAAATGGCAGCGCCTCAGCCCACCATCAACGACGTCGCGGCCAAGATTGGCGAGCTCTCGGCCGAGTTCACCAAGTTCCTGGCCGACAACAAGATCCCCCAGCCGACCTTCGCCGCCGACAGTGTAACCAGCTACAACGGTCTTACGTCAGAGGCCTTCCTTCTGCGTCAGAAGATTGTCGATGCCACGAACGACCTGTCGTACCTTGTTCAGGGTCCCAGCGAGAGCATCTTCAACTACACGCACAACGTGAGATTTCTCCTCCCAGACTGACGTCGCTGGAGCTTTACTCACTCCTCACAGTCCATGCCCGATTCCGCAACGCTCAACATCCTCAACCATTTCAACTTCTGGTCTGCTGTGCCCCTCGACGGCGACGCCTCCTACTCCGATATCGCCAAGCACGCAGACCTGCCGGAGGAGGTCGTCCGCCGCGTCATTGAGCACGGCATCACCCTCCGCCTCTTTGAGGAGACGGAGCCGGGCAAGCCTTTTACCACGCGCGTGCGCCACACCGCGCGCTCGGCGGCGCTGGCCAAGAATGAGGGCCTCCAGGCGCTCGTCACGGCGCTCATGAACGACGTCGGCCCGCCGATGTCCATCCTGCCCCATGCCCTCGAGAAGTACCAGAAGGGCAAGACGGAGCTCAAGGAAGACATTGAAGAGACGGCGTTCGGGCTGTATCACAGCGGCGAGCTGTCCAAGGGCTACAAGGTCTCGTGGGATATGCTGGAGAACGACGGCGAGGGGGAGAACAAGGGCTGGCGCATGAGGACCTTTGTCAAGTTCATGAACTACCTGAAGGACATCTTCCAGCTCGAGAGCTTCGTTAAGAATGCCTACGACTGGAAGGCGGCTGGAAACATCAAAGTCGTCGATGTGAGTTTTTTTCCCTCTTCTGAACCTCGGGGCCAGCTGGCAGTTTACTGACTCGGGATTAATTAGCTCGGCGGCTCCGGTGGTCACGACAGTTTCGTCCTCGCCAAGGAGTTCCCCAACCTCAGCATCACGGTGCAGGACCTGTCCAAGTGCCAGACCTCGTTCGATCAAAACATTCCCGAGGAGCTCAAGTCCCGCGTGACGTTCCAGGCACACAGCTTCTTCGAGCCCCAGACCCTCGAGGCGGACATCTACATGATTAAGCTGATCCTGCACGACTGGCCCGACGTCGAGTCCCTCAAGATCCTCAAGGGCCTTACCCCGGCTCTCCGCCCGGGATCCAAGGTCCTGTTCATCGACTACGTCGGCAAGCAGGGGACCGTGGAGGAGAGCGCGGCGGCGGCTGCCGCTCTTCCCAAGTCGATCCACCAGATGGGCACGTCGACGGATCTGAGAATGATGGCGCTGTTCAGCGCAAGGGAGAGGCCTGTCGAGGCGTGGAAGGAGCTGTTCAAGAGGGCGGATGAGCGATATGACCTGGTCCGCGTGGAGGCGAACCCTCTGACTTTCTTCGTTATCATCGAGGCGGTCTGGCGCGGTTGAGGTGGTGGTTAATGAATGATGTCGAACATTGCATAGATGAATCAAGAAAAGTTTATGGTTTCACCTCTTGTGTACATGTTTGTGAACTGTCACTTTGATGTGCTGTTTTTGGTAGCTCAATCCCGGGACAAGGGTCGTTGGATGGATCCGCAAGTCCCACAACGCTCACACGCTCGGCGCCCGCGGCCCTCGTCCCACTCAGCCCTTCGCTTCACGATGTCCTCCATCCACTGAGACCTTCAAGTACTGCTTTGGCACCAGATGAGTCATCAAATAACATGGTCTGGTGGTGTAGTTGGTTATCACGTCAGTCTAACAGTTCGAGCGCCTCTGGTCTCTCGTCTGGTTCACTGAAGGTCTCCGGTTCAAGTCCGGGCTAGATCACACCATGGGCGAATGGTTTAGTGGTATAATACTCGCTTAGCATGTGAGTGGTCCAGGGTTCGATTCCCTGTTCGTCCATCTTTTCGGCGTTGTGAAGCTTTTGCTGTTTTGGTGAGGTGATCGTGATGTCGATGTGTTGGTGTTTAGGCTTGGACGAGACGTGGCGAGGGGCTTTGCGCACGAGCACGGCCTTGGGGATCTTTTGTGTTTTTTATTTTCTATGTAGAATAGAAATGAATGCGTCTAAACAGGCTAAACTGTTAGTTTTCCGGCTACAAAGGTGCCCGGTTTGCCTACGACTTCTTGGGGAACTGCTACTGAGATGAGACCCTCTCGTGAAAATGTGGTCAACCTTCCGCCACAGAAGCGACATGAAAGAAACCCAGCATCTTCAGCTACTTTCTTTCCATTCAAGAACTGACTGTTAATGATTAAGGAAGTATGAATCAAGTCGCATTTCAATCATTTTCGCTGAGAGAAAATCTCGCACCCAAACGGACACGCATCGGGCTTTACTGTTTTTCGCTCTTCATCAAATACTGTGAGGCGGTCAAGCAAGCCACGGCAGTGAAGTTTGGAATCAAGACCTGTTGAATGAGTACCGATGAGACAACTCTTAAATTCTCATCACATTCTTCATGGTATCTCAAATGAAGATGCTTCCCCTTGCATTCAAACGCACGGCAACACAATGCGTGTCGCTCTTTTTGAAGATCAAATACGGCAACAGATGACTCGAAGAAGGCTGTCGTCCGTAAGAAAGAGTTCCACAATGTAACGGCACAAATTGGACAGGTGGTGGCCAAGCGGAAAGCAGGCTAGGATCCCAACGCCCGGCGTCACCAGAACTCATTGGCCGGCCCGTCGTGATTGGTGAGTCGGGAATGGCAAGCATACGTTGTTGCATGCGCCGGCGCTAGCAAGAGCGCCGTCGAACGCACACGGGCATGGAACAGGTTTAGGGTCCGGACGAACTAGTAGGGGTCGCCGGGAACCTACAGAGGTACAATGAGAAATGAATTCCGTCTAGCAAGTGAGGGGGAGAGTTACAGATGAGACCCAAGAAGCATTCTGGGGAGGAACATGGGCCCCAAGGAGAACCCGAGTCGCTGAATCAGGAGAGATGGGACGGCCGGTGTGAAGCACAACGCCGCTGACAGCAGCTGTCCAGTAGCCTGCATTGTCAACATGCATACGCACGAATTGAAGCAACATGATTGCTCAAGATGAACTGTCTCGACTTAGCCCGCACATTGTATCTGACGAACTGGTCGCTGGTTACGGGTTCGATACGGGCAAAGAATGTGATGTGACTGCAGCACGTACTGCAGCTATTGAATCGAGTACCTGAATCAAACTCACGCTCTGGATAGACATACCTAGCCCCTCATCCCGTCTCATCCCTCACACTAATCACATGGCTTGGTCGGTCGGCGACATACGCTTCAAGGATCTCGGCTTACTTGCGTACGTTAGGTGCAGCGGTAGTCATCCGGCCTAGGTAAGTCGAGCCCAGAACAGGACGCGGCATCCCGTCGCCACAGCCTTCACCTGCTTCACCTAGCGTCATCTAGCGGCCTTGACAGCTTGGTCTAGGCTTGTCCCCGGTCAGCCATGATTCTTCACTGTTAGGACGGCACTTAAGCTGGCGCAATCGGGTCATAAATCAAGCTCGCTCCCCTTCAGTGAGTAGCTCAACTCCTCCGCATTCCCCAAACACACTTCTGTTGCCCACGGGCCCGCGCTTTCTTTTGCCTCTTGTTAATCCCGACGCTTTGGGATTGGGATCTTTCTTTACCGCGGTGCCTCGCATTTCCCCCCTTTCGTTACCAACCTGTCGGATCCGCGAAGAAGGAGAAATGACAAAATAAGACCGGGGGTCAAGACTACAACAAGGCAACAGCAATAGCGAGCAACAGGGCGACAACCGCAAGAAAGGCTGTTGGGAGGTTAATTCCCAAGACAATACCCGACCGGGCGGTAATCGAGGGCGGGAGCGGAACGGCTCGAATCGAAGCGAGGGGCACCAGGGCGAATTGGACGGCAGGCATGCGCTTTTGACAGCACCAACAGCTCCATTCCTCCCTCGTGTCGCTGAACCCTGTGCGACGTGCCACGGCGGGAAGCCAAGCACGCGTGCGAGCGGCACAGCAAGTTGCGTGCGGGCGAGTCGGGCTGTCTGTGTTGGTGGATCAAGGTGGACAGGAACGCGCCGGAGAGACATGGCCGGGCTGTCATCTTCGACTGTTGGAGGGGTGTGGTGCTCGGAGCACTCGGGTTTGTTCCTCAAGCTGATCGCCGTCGTTATCGTCGCAGCCTTCTTCGTCTGGGAATTCCGGTCGTGGTATCGACTTCGTAAGATTCCTGGCCCTTTTCTCGCATCGGTCTCGGTGTTGTGGCAGCTGAAGAAGGCCGTTGGGGGCACCTATCACGAACATCTGAATGATGTCGCCCGGAAATACGGTACGCACTATCTACCACCTTTTCTTCTCTTTGTCTTCTGTATCTTCCTTTTGACATATCACCAAATGCATGTATGTCGCGTCCATGTACTACCGCAAAAGACAATACGACGGAACCAGATGCTGATCAACCATCGATCCAGGGCCCCTGGCGCGCATTGGGCCGAATGAGCTCCTCTGCACAGACCCTGACGCTCTGCGCAGAATGTCGGCCGTCCGCTCAGCCTACACCAAGGGAGACTTTTACGATTCCGGGCGCATCACGCCAGGCGTCGACAATGTCGTCTCGATGCGGGACGAGGACGAGCACAAGGCCATGCGAGCTCGCATGGCTCCGGCCGTAAGTCTATCCAGTTGTCTTGAACGGTTGTCTCTCCATGGAGGAGGATTCTACGCCAGTGGAACTGGACCGCGACGTGCCCACTATCGTTTGTCTCGGTAGCTGACGCCCCTGACTTACAGTACGCCGCCAAAGAACACGAGGGCTTCGGCTTCGAGACCGGCATTGATCGCCAGCTGTTGAACTTTATCCACCTGATCGACCAGCACTACGTTTCCACCGACTCGGAGTTTCGGCCGTTAGACCTCGCTGAGAAGACGCAGTTCTTCGCGCTAGACGCCATTGGCGATGTCTCTTTCGGCGGCGCATTCGGGTTCCTCGCCGAGGACCGGGACCTGTTTCGGTACATCGAGATCAACGAGTCGTCTCTGCCCATTATGAACGTTGTCTCGGTCCTTCCGTGGCTAGGTCGGCTCGTTCACAAGTGGCCTTTCCGTTTGATGTTGCCCAAGGAGGATGACCGGGTTGGTTTCGGTCGGCTTATGGGGTGAGAAGCATTCAACTCTGCATACCGTTTAGCGAGTCACTAACACGCTGCAGCTTCGCCCGCAACTATGCGGAAATGAGACTGCAGCCAGGCGCAAAACCTCAGAAGGACATGATGCAAGCCTTCATCAACCAAGGCCTCGGTCTCGATGAGCTCATTCAGATCGTTTACATTCACATGTGAGTCACATCCAAGTCCCGGCCATTCCAAAACAGCAATTCACATGTTCTTTCAGGATTGCAGGCACGAATTCCGCTGCTCAGGCAATGCGCATGACACTACTCTGCTTAATCAATAATCCAGTCGCCTACCGACGACTGCAACAGGAAATCGACGGTGCTGTCGCCGCCAGCACCATCAGCTCCCCCATCACCAACACCGAGGCCCTCAAGCTGCCGTATCTACAAGCCGTCATTCGCGAGGGTCTTCGCTTTTATCCCCCGGTCACCGGCCTCGGCTTCAAGCAGGCGCCAGAGGGCGGGGACGTTCTCAACGGCTACTACATCCCAGGCGGCACGCAGATTGGGCAAAACTTCTTCGGCGTCGGGCGCTCGCGTTGGGTTTGGGGTCCTGATGCCGACGTGTTCCGCCCTGAGAGATGGCTTTCAGCGGGCGAGGATGAGCTGCGACAGATGAACGCCGCCATCGACACGCATTTCGGCCACGGCAAGTACTCGTGTTTGGGGAAACCCATTGCCATCATGGAGCTGAACAAGGTCTTTGTTGAGGTGCGTCGTTACCTTACTACCACACGGCTGCCTCGAGTAGGGACTGACTTTTGTTAGTTATTACGGAGATACGACTTCACTGTGATGAACCCTGAGAAGCCCATCAAGACACTCAGCGCCATTTTCTTCGTTGCGAGAGATTTCTGGGTAAGACTGACCCGGCGGCCAACGAAATAATCGATACATCGTAATTGTAATGGCCGTCACGAACTATTTTATAACCCACGATATCCGAGGCATGTTTAAGGTCCTTTGGTCACCATTCACAGCTGCCTCATGACGGACGGATGGCTCATACTTCTTGTACATTTGATACCTAGCTAAGCGACGCAGCACAGCATTAAGCGACGTCGCTCAAGAATTGATACCCCCGATGTGAGAACTATTCGACAAGCAGTTTGGCAGAAGAAGAATGCGTCTACAAGGCCAACTAGTTTATACCAAGTAAAATAGCAACTTCTGCCAAAAGCTAAGGCGATGGTGGAATGATTGTCACGCGCCTAGCTCTCACCTTTTCGTCACCCAAAACACAAGGAACCAAGTGCACGATAGGACATTAGGCTGCGCATCGGAACCAGGAACACCGGTTACTCGTATGCCGTTGGGCGCGAGTGTTCCTCTCCTTGCGCCCCTTCGCAGCAGCTCAAGCCAGTTCCATGCTGATATGTACGTGGCCGATGTCTTGTACCACACTAACATAATTTACATGTCCAACAAGGTTATGATACTTCACGGTCTGCTGGTCAGGCAACGACTAGACCACATCAAATCTCTTTAGATCGGTGACTTACCGTGACGTGGTTTGAGGAGCCGACCATAGTGACTCCTGAGAAGATCTACCAACGGGAGGAGGGACGGAATTTCAGCTTTAATTGACGTGGAAAATTATATGTTATACCAGGCTCTCGTTGCAAGCTTCACCAGTGGAGACTACCTCGTGATTAGTTGTTGATCACGGCGATTAATGACGCTTTCCTCAACACTTCTCAATTATTACACCCGCGCCGAGCTCCGTCACTTATCACGGTCATGCAGATACGTGTATATGAAGTGAAGACCTCCATTAGTCCGCGAGTCGCCAAATCTGTCGTAACATAAGGGTGCGACTAGTTGGCAAGCCCGTCCACACATGTTCAAGCTGCCACTGAAAGAGTGTACACAAAAGCCGTGTCCAATCGCCAGGTGAATTTAAACCTCCGCGTAGCTTAGAAGATCTCCTCCTCTTCCGCATCCTGGGTCAACTTAAGCTCGCGCTTGAAGACCTCCTCTTCCTCCTCATCCTGAGTAAGCTTGACATCGCGCTTGAAAATTTCCTCCTCTTCCTCATCTTGCGTAAGCTTAACGTCACGCTTGAAGATTTCCTCGTCTTCCTCATCCTGCGTGAGCTTGACGTCCCGCTTGAAGATCTCCTCTTCCTCCTCGTCCTGGGTCAACTTGACGTCTCTCTTGAAGACCTCCTCCTCTTCCTCATCCTGGGTAAGCTTCAACTCCCGCTTGAAAATTTCCTCTTCCTCCTCGTCTTGAGTAAGCTTAACGTCGCGCTTGAAAATCTCCTCCTCTTCCTCGTCCTGGGTAAGCTTGAGGTCCCTCTTGAAGATCTCCTCCTCCTCTTCGTCTTGGGTGAGCTTGACGTCACGCTTGAAGACTTCCTCTTCTTCTTCGTCCTGGGTGAGCTTGAGCTCGCGCTTGAAAACTTCCTCCTCCTCCTCGTCTTGGGTGAGCTTAAGCTCCCGCTTGAAGACCTCCTCTTCCTCCTCGTCTTGCGTAAGCTTGAGCTCGCGGGCCTTCAAGCCAGCCTTGGCGGCCTCGGCATCCTCGGGACTCTCGGCCGCGAGGGCGGCAATGACGGCGTTGATATCCTCACGACGCTCGAGGAGGGTGTCGAGGGGGGCGGCAATGGCCACGGCGGCCAGGGTAGTGAGAGCGACAGCGAAGCGCATTGTGGAGTTTTGTCTTGATAGTAAGGATCAAAGGATAGTGTTGTAGAGTCGAACGAGCACAGCTCTGAATGACAGAATCTGAAGATTATCGAGTGGACCGGCACACACGGAGTCTGAACGCTGCAAAGAAAGAGTTCATCGAAAGAAGACGGATTGGGACAGGTGACGGGTTTATTTCAATGTTCTGGCAGACGACACGACAGGGGCGGATGGGCCGGCCGGGGGGTTTGGGAGGGTTGGTGCAAAAACTCTACCTGGAGATGCCGCACTGATGGCCGGTGGTGCCGACTCAGCGGATATCGAATGGCAGGCGTCGACTGACGTCTCTTGGCGACGCGAGCATCTTCATCCGAAACAGGACGGTCTGGCGAACGCTTCGAGGCTTTGTCTGGTTGGGGCTGTTGTTGGTGTTGCGGTTTCATGTCGTCGACGAATCGCAACTTGCACTTGGCGTGGGGGTGGGTTGGCGCGACAGGGACAAAGCTTCGGCAGAGCAGAGAGATGGAGGCAAGTCCTCGTTTGAGCTGAAGATGGCTGGCCCGGCTGAGGAGGGAGTCTCCCCCGCGCGGAGGGGTGGGCTGCTGGGGTGGTGAGGGAGTAAAGATCGGGTGAGGCGATACTTGTCGGGGGTTGGGAGTTCCGTGCCACGAGCCTCACGCCTTGCATTGCATGCTCGGACGCAACAAGGTTGGAGGGCGTCACATGTTTAGAGTCAGTTGTGGCCTCCAGGGACTTTGGATAGCCGGTCGTCGTCGTCGTGGCTTAGTTCCAGATGGTGTCACGATAGCTGTCGAGAAGTTGGCGCGTCTGCCGTTGAAAAACAACCAGATGACGACGGACGACATATCGGAGAATTTAGTATCTTGGCCTCCTGAAATGGGTCACATTGAAGAGGAATAGCGCCGGGATATCGTCGATCCCGCGGGTCTAGCGCTGGAAACTTCCTGAGACACTTTTGCGTCGGAAGTTTTTGCCGCGATCCCGCTGTTGCGTTTCGTTTGGCGTCTGGGATTGTCCCAAATTTATCCAGGGAAACGTGACTGTGCACGAGTTGCCACCCTATCCAGGTGGCAAGCTTCTTCCCACTTTACGAAATGTCACGCGTCGGCTTATGCAGAGTAATCCTGCTGAAAGCTTGTGTCTATGACTCTCCGACGGCAAGGCGTGAACGGCAAGCCAGACTGAGTTAGGTTTCCCGTATCCAGTCTCTGCATCCTCCACTTCTGCAAGGCGGCCCAAAGTCTGCTTCCGGCGGTAAAGCATGTTTGTGCTGACAAGTTGGTGAGTGAAGGATCTCGGCTCTCCTTTACGGGTGCGTAGGATTGACGGCTTACCCGGCCCCGGGGAAGAGGTCAGATCCGCCGTACGAGGATCAAACGTGGTCATTCTTTTAAGCTTTTAAACACGAACGCCAGAACTGGTCAAGTTGCAGGGTTTCCACGCTGTCGAACCAGTCCTGGCTTGGACGTTGTATTTGAAGGAGTAGAAAGAATACGGCAACCGCTTGATCATCACTAAGCCTCTAAGTTTGAAAGTAGCAGCACAGCAGATGTGAAGCCGGTGAAACTCCCTTCTGGAGCACCGACTTGACTTTATCGACAAAAGTATGTCCCTTCCACGCGGTGGAGCATCCACAATCCCGTATCGATCAGCCACAACAATCACATCTCAGACAGTCTTCGTTCATGGGGCAAGTATTGATTGTCATCGAAAACTGATTCCCTGAAACTTCACATGTGGCCATAGAAAGTGCAGACGCGAAGGTAGCAATGCAGATCATGGCTATGTACCCCTTTTCCCGAACTCTCGACTCATCCTTCATGACAATTATCGGGCATGAATGGGCCAGCTACCAGGGCTAAATAACATTCAGATTCACCCTGCCTTCGGTACTAGTGTCTGCTCCCCCTTTTCGGCGGCACACCCAGCACTTGACAGGCCAAGCTGCCATGTCTGCCATGATTTTCTCGGCCAGTTGCTGATCACTGCCACCAGATCATGTCTGTCTGACGCAGCGTGTTCGAACCGCAGTGAACTTCGCCTCCCCTCACATGATGGCTGAAAAAGTCGTCAATGAATGTGACGTTCATGCCGGCTCTCGCGTACGCCTCGATGACGCGCTTGGCCAGAATATCCTCGCCGTCGATGACCGGGCCGAACGGGTTTGGGCTGAGATACTGGTGCCCAATAACAATGCCGTTAATTGCAGACGGCAAGAAGGCACCCAGGTTGAACTCATTCTCGAGCGTAGGGGGCCAGTAGTGGTCGAGACCGTCGGGGTTGACATAGACGCCGCCAGCCGAATTGTCGCGGAAGAGGCCGGGAACGTGAATAACGTCTTCCCTAGCCAGGGGGATCTCGGAGAGAAGGATCTCAATGTTGACGTTGATCCACTTCTGGGCATAGGCGTTGACCTCGAGGAAAGTGGCGTTGTTGAGAACGTCGTCGATGGTCATGTTGAGCCTCTCGGGAACCCTCGTCGGCGGGACACGCAGCCGCTCCACCTGTGGCTGGGCATCGAAGCTGATGGCCTTCGTAGACCCGTGGCCGGCTGCTTGTGCATCCCTGAGAGCGGCGAGTGCACTATCGGGGCTTGCGACAGCAAAGGTGAAGCCGAGCTCGTTATCGTAGGGCAGGAACTGGACAAACTCATCAACATGGCCGACACTAAGCCAGCCGGTTTCGAGGAACAGCGTCGTCTGAACGCCGTTGCTGAAAACCAGGTCGCGGATAGCCTGGGCTGGGAAGGTGTCGTAGTGCTTGCCCTGGATGACACGGCCGGCCTTGTAGAGGACACCACGTTTGGAACGATGAGGCGGAATGGTCTCGAAGTTTCCATTGCTGTTAATGGTGTGATATCCGAACCCGGACCCGGCGAAGCCAGTGCCTGACGAGTCACTTGGCTGGAAGCCTCCGAAACCAGGACCCCGCATTTGCTCAAAGATCTGCCTCCCTCCTGTGCGGGTTGACTGGGCCGAACGAAGCATGATGCGAATAGCGATAGGGCCGTTGGGACCGGGCATGCTGGCGTACGCAGGCTCCACGATATCCTGCGCCCAGATGTCGGACGACTGGTTGAAAAGATACATTGGGTTTTCAATGTCAACAATGGTACGGGCCGCATCTAGCTGTTCGACAAAGTACTCTTGGACGAGGTCTGTGTCGTTGGCCCCTGTTGAGACCAGTGTCTCGACTCGTTGGAGATGATGGTGTGTCAGGACAGGTGCAACCTTGAGAGCCACAGCGTCGCTGATGTGAGTGTCTGAGCCGGGCGTGCTGTAGACGTCGAATCTGACTGTGACGTGCCCGTCCCAGATGTCAGTTTCTGTGACGAACTCACGGCCATCGATGGCCAGGGTGAGGCCAGCACTGAGCTGAGTCGAGTTGAAGTTGAGCTGCTTGTCAACAAGTCGCCACGACTCTGTGGCATTCGGATTGGCCAGGTCTTCGAGGACGAAGATGCGGACCCTCTCGTAGGCCGCACGAGGCGTCGCGTAGACATGGGCAGTGACTCCCTCGGAGATGTTGCCCATAGGCACGGTTCTCAAGGGGGCGGCGAGCTCTGGGGCGATCAGGGTGTGACCGGATGCGTCGTTGCAGAAGGCGAGTTCCTTGTTACTGAGAGGGTTGTCATTGCCGTCGACATTAGAGCATCTAGAATGTGTGGTTTAATAAAAGTCTTCTCAACCGACCGCACAGGGAATGGAACGCACCTGCGATACTTGTCACCGACGTTTGGCAGAAAAATGGCACCCCTTGTGTCTGACCAGATGGCTTTGCCAGTCACATCCGAGTCGCTGTCGAGGTCAACTACACCGTCGCGGTTTGTGTCGGCACGGATATCCGCGATGAGGCACGCAACGTGGACAATATGCAATGACAGAGCCACGGCTCCAAAGAGAGCCGGTGCGTGCATTTCGATAGAGGCGACAATGTAACACTGCGGTGATACGGACCAAAACCTAAGGTAATCAAAACCATTCGTCGATTTCTGAGCTCATGACCAGCCGACTTTATGTATTCAACACGTTGCGTGATATCTATGTTCCCTGAGGAGGAGTTTGTTTGTACCCTTGCTTGCATTCTTGATACATGTACACATGACCCGCGATAGCACCTCAAAAGTCGTGTTAAAACCTGCAGACTAATTCAAAGATAGTCTAATCATGTATTACATAGCATTCTTATCAGGTCGGGTTATTGCTAAATGCCTGGTGAGGTCGAGATAGCCCTTAAGCGGGGTGAGGGGGACAAGTGGAGAATTGGATGATGTTGCTGATCCGTCGTGATACTGAACAACGCTCATAGGTTCATCAACACCGGCCAAGACTTTTCTGTCCCAGTTATCAATGGGGTAAAGGTACATGTCAGGTGCCCAGGAGAGGGGGCCCACCAGGGGGGCCTAAGGGGGCCCCTATAGGCCTTAGTCAGCTAGGGATGAGGGATAAAAGCCCTCATCAGTCCACTAAGGGAGGGTTTAAAATCGAATGTTAGTATAAATACAGACTTACCTTAGCTAAATACTCTTTTATTAACCCTTTTACTCCTAATTAAACCCCTTATTAAAGAGATCTCTAATATATTTAATCTTCTAACTTATTTATAAGAGTTATAACTATTAAAATAATAATAATATACTAATATATACCTACTATTTAGTTAATCTAATTAACTAAATTTTTTAAGTTTTTTAAAACTTATATAGTTTTTTAGTTATTACTTAAAGTCCTTTTATAGGCCCCTTTATAGGCCTCTTTATAGGACCTATTAACCTATATAAAAGTTAACTTAGAGAGTCTAAGGGATAAAGACTTAGAACAACTATTTAATAAAAAAAAAACTAAGACTAAGAAAAAGTAAAAAATTTAAAAACTTAAAGTCTTATAGGAGAATACTAACTTTTATATATTCTTATTAGCCCAGTTACTAGCCTAACTATTAGTTTAGTTACTAGTTTAGGCCCTAACTAAGGCTTAGTACTAGTAAAACCCTAGATAGATAGATAGTTTATTAGCTTTTATTTATAAAAACTATAGTTAAATAAAACTATAGACCTTTTTATTTTAGCTAAAGGCTTATTTTTACTTATTAAACTTAGATAATAATAAAAAAAAGGTCTTATTTATTATTAACTATCTTAATAATATAGTCTATAGACAGTAAATTATATATATAAGTAGATAATATAAGAGGGACCCTAGGAGAGCCCCTTAAAGGGCTATAAAGGTCTAGCTAAAGACTAGCTAAAAGGTTGATAAGGATATAAAAGCCCTATTAGTCCTTATTAAATTAAACAGTATATAATAAAAGACTAATTAAATATACTACTAATTTATAGATAAATATAAAACCCTAGAGACTAAATACCTAGACACTCTACTAGAGAAAGTATAGGTTATATAAGTCCTAAACTAGTTATAACTAGACTTATAAAACTAACTAATCACTAAAAGGGTCCTAAAATCCTAAATAGACTTAAAAGCTTAGGCCTAGTAGGCTAAGACTATAATATAAGTAGGCTAAAAACTAAATAAAAAAAGAGATACTTAAAAAAATACCTAGAGGCCTATAGAGACTTTTAAACTAAACTTAATAACTATAACTAAAAATAACTAATACCTAAAAAACTAAGACTAATAGTATATAATATTATATTAATAAGAACTATATAAAAAAAGATTATAATATTAACTAACTAAAGAAACTAAAGAGACACTTTTAGCCTTTATAAGGTATTTAATAACTTACTAATATTTAAATAGTCTTAAGAAAAGTATTATAACTTTAAAAGTAAAGTTTTTAAAAGGGAAAAAAATATAAACTAAAAGAGTAAAGTATAGACTAAAAAGACCTAAAAAAGTTTTTAGTTTTTTTAAAATACTAAAATTTTAACTATAATACTATAAAAGTCTTAAAAATAAAGCTTTATAAAGAGAGAGATTATATTAAATATCTAAGAGAAAAAGCCTACTAAAAAGGCCTAAAAAGGCCTCTATAGGCCTTAATTAGCTAGGGATAAGAGATAAAAGCCCTTATTAGCTTACTAAGGGAGGATTTAAGATTAAATACTAGTATAAATACAGACCTACCTTAGCTAAATACCCTCTTATTAACCCTTTCACTCCTAGCTAAACCCCCTACCAGAGAGACCTCTGACAGTACATCTACGGATACCTTGAAATATATGCCCAGACCGTCCCCTCGCGGGGCAAAACGTGGGGGGGGGGGGGGGGGGGGGGGAGAGAAAGTTAAAAAAAGTAACCGGTTAAATTATAGGAAACCCAAAAAAAAAAACCATAAAACCAAAAAAAGGTTT
>JAOWMA010000024.1:37565-87613 GCA_025962755.1 Colletotrichum tropicicola
CCCCCCCCCCCCCCCCCCCCCCCCCCCCCCCCCCCCCCCCCCCCCCCCCCCCCCCCCCCCCCCCCGCCCCCCCCCCCCCCCCCCCCCCCCCCCCCCCCGAGAGAAAGTGAACACAAGTAACCGGTTCAAGTATTCGTCAGCCAAATCAACAAACCGTAAAGCGAATAATCGGTTGATGCACTCAAACTTAGACCACATCCTTGGATCATAGTGCTGTTGCACTGATGACTGTCTGCGTGTGCCTCCTTGATTTGTCACTGGCATGGCAAATCAAGACCTAAGGGGCTTTCTAACATGCACACAAAAGTTGACGGCCTTTTGCCTTTCTGGTTCAGTTTGCGCTCTGCTGCTTGTAGATAGAAGTTCGGATGACCCAGCATGATAAGAAGGACTTGGAAGAGTTCCGTGCCAAGGCCGGAGCTCACTGCCTGGTAAGTATGCTAACCCATTCATATCTGGACGAATTGGCGCACGAAGTTATCCGTACCGAAATACGTAATAAAGTAAAAGTATTTGCTAACGTGTCCCGGCCGATATCGTCTAAGTCTTTGCCTATCACTGTGGCCGACATGGTGCGTATGCAGATGCAGGCCGCTGACTCTGGAGCCGGAGATAAGTTCGTTTGGTCTTCCAAGTATTGAGCAGAGAACCCTGAACTTTGCAGCGTTGTGAAAACCCCTGGACTTTGCAGTGCTGCGAAAATGTCCGCTAGAATTTGGACGTCATGAAAAATTCACACCGATTGTTCTATCGATTATTTTGTTAACTCCGTGATATCGTACGCCGTATCTAAGCCAAGAACGAAGGATCTGGGCTAAGCATTTTTTCTGGGGTTGGTGCCTCGACGTGGGGGTCTTGACGATAAACTGCCGTCCAACGTTATCTTGGGTCTCACTGTCTACTCGATGACATGATACGCAGAAACCGAGTGCCAAGTTTACGGTGTTGCATCCTGGAACCCTGTAACTTGACTACGACTTCGTATCTGAATTGTAAATAAGTGCAGAAATCCGACACTGGCTTTGGGAGAACCTCTGGAAGAAGAAGATCAACCTATTAAGACAGAGTGTGCGGAATCACCCGGACGGAGCTTATTACACGCCAGAGCTGATCCAGGGACACATGCTAAGGCCCTCACTTGACACCAATTAGCCAAGATGCGGTTCCGGTTCCAATTCAACTGGATCCTCCTTGCCTACGTGGTTGCAAACGTTGACTCCTTGGTATGTTTTGACTTTTGCTGGGCAGCCGTTTGGCAAGCAAGATAATCCACAGAGAAGCCGGGCAACAGAATTGCCTGATGATGTGCTAATCTTACCGGCAGGTTATCAATGTTACCGAAGCGTCCATCCAAGACCTCCAGCGAGCTCTGAGCGGCGGCCACATCAATGCTGTCCAACTACTTGCAAAACACCTCCACCGGATCGCTCGCTATGACCGCCGCGGCCCCCGCCTTAACGCCATTCCCGTTCTTAATACGCACATGTTCGAGATTGCCGAGGCCTCAGACCAGTACCGACATTCTCACAATGGCCAAATCCGCTCTGTTGTTGAGGGTATCCCGTTCACCGCCAAGGACAGCTACATGGTGAAGGGGCTCACCGTGGCCGCTGGATCGCCTACCTTCCAAAACCTGACGGCTAGCGAAGATGCCTTTACTGTCGGAGCCCTACGTGCCGGCGGAGGCATTCCTATCGGTAAGACTAATATGCCCCCTATGGCCAACGGTGGTATGCAGCGTGGCGTCTACGGGAGGGCGGAAAGCCCGTATAATGCCGATTATCTGGCCGCCGCAATGGGCTCTGGGTCTTCGAACGGATGCGGTGTGTCTACTGCCTCTAGTATGGCCGTCTTTGGCCTCGCGGAGGAGACTGTGTCTTCGGGTCGCTCGCCTGCTTCAAATCACGGACTGGTTGCCTACACCCCTTCGCGTGGTATGCTGTCTATTCGAGGCAACTGGCCCTTGACATATTCCGCCGATGTCGTGGTGTCCCATACTAGGAGTGTCGAGGACTTGCTCGCTATCCTTGATGTGATTTGCGTCACCGAGGAGGACACCCGCGGAGATTTCTGGAGGCTTCAGAACTTTGTCACCCTGCCTTCTGTCGAGAGAATTCGCCCGGAGTCGTTCTTGTCCATAGCTAACACTTCATCACTGGCGGGTAAACGTGTCGGTGTACCGCGCATGTTCATCGGCGAGGACGACCCTGCTGCTCAGCCAGTATTCGTCCGCGACTCAGTCCTCGACCTGTGGAAAGAAGCCCGGCTCACTCTCGAGGCCTTGGGAGCCACTGTCGAAGATGTAGAGTTTCCTCTCGTCACAAACCACGAGGTCGCAGCCCCTGTCAACGAAGTCGAGAGCCAGTACCCCCTTCCCTCCTACTTCAACGGCAGCGGCAGCCCTGGCAACATGGACTCTTACGCTCGGGACGACTTCTTCCAGCTCGTCAACGACACGACGAGCGTGACCACCATGTTGGACGTCGACCCCAACCTCATCTTCCCACAGCTTCCTGGAACGCTCCCTGACAGATACGGAAACCGCTTCGGCAATCGCAACTACAGCTACGCCATCGAAGCCATTCAGACGCGCACGGGGCCCATTCTCGAGATCGAAGGCCTCGGGCCATGGGTTCAGAGCCTCGAAGAGCGCCGCCGGAGAGACCTCGAGGACTGGATGGACGACAAGGGTCTCGACGCCATGGTCTGGCCGACGAACGGAGACGTGGGCCCCCAAGCGGCCGAGGTCGAAGTCGAGGCCGCCATCCCGACCTGGTGGAACGGCGTGGCCCGGTCGCTTGGCAACTTCGCAATCCGCCAGCTCGGCGTGCCGACGGTGACTGTTCCCATGGGTGCCATGAGCGACAAGCGCATGCCCGTAGGGCTGACCTTTGCGGGGAAGGCATATGACGATCCGGCGCTCATGGGCTACGCGTACGCTTTTGAGCAGGCGCATCACAAGGGGCGTTTTGTGCCTCCCCGCACTCCGGGAATCGAAACAGACAGCATCGTGTTCAAGTGCAAGTCGAAGCCGGTCTGGAGCAAGGAGGTTCCGGTGTTGACTGCGAAAGCCACCCGGATCGGGTCGAAGACGGTAAAGATATCGGGCGAGGTCTCAAACGGCAGCTGCGGCGATGTCGACGTCAAGATCGAGGTTCATCTCGATGGGAATGCGGTTGGTCCTGTCACGCTGGACGGAAGCGAGTGGGGTGTCGAGGCGGAGATTTCGTCTCCTTACCCTGGGACGTCCGAGTTTGGCGAGATCAACGTTCCTGATGCTAGCCTGGCCATGGTAGTAGTCGTGGCGACTGCCGAGAATGGACGGTCCACTGGCAAACTGCTTTTTGTTTAGTAACATCGTGACCTTCTTTCTGCCCTGAAGACGGCGTCTTTGGACTTTGTCTTCCTGTCAGCGTCGTTCTCCGGTGTCTCCCATCTCTAAAACATAACCATGACCTGCCAAATTATGTGCGATTTTGTAAATCACAAGTACTTTTGCTATTATGTCAATTACATTGGCTACAATGCCGGGGACTTCTTCCAGTCCTCCCATGGTTATAAATTGCACCCCGGTGACAAGCTTCCACACGGCTTACTCGACTTGGTTTCGACACGGGAAAGGCAATGAAAAAGCTTCCAACTCAGCGTCGAGATTAGTCATGTTCAGACCCGTGGACGGTCAGCTTGAAGATGTCACGCGTCACAGTTTCATCTCACTCACACTGCCCACGTAAGCGGCGGACAAGAGCCGCCAGAAGCGCAGCACCGCACCAGTCTTTGGTGAGAAGTCTAAAACAACGAGCCTCATTGCCACGCCATTTCGAAACTATTTCGCTTAACCTAATGCTAACAACCGTGTCCATCAGCATCGCAATCATCGTCATCAGCCCCAGCATTAAATGTCCTTGGACTTGGTTGCCAGGCGGTAATCCATGCCCACCGTCACGCTCCCAAACCATAGCGCGAGCTTGTCCACGATAAGATTCGTCCTCCCGTACCACGGGCCCTGGTTCGTCACGACAGGCATCCGGCTGTGCGCCTGCTTGAAGTAGTTGGACGTCGCATCCACACACGGCAGTTTCGGGCCGCTCCTCTTCTCCTCCTCGGACAGGATGGGCGTCGCCGAGACGGCACCCGTCTTTTGCATCTGCTTGATGACGCGGATGCACAGCCGCGTCACGGTGTCGGCGCCGGGGGTCCAGGTTTGCGTCACGTAGCCGATGATGGCCGCCGCGTTGGGCACGCCGTCAAGCATGCATCCGCGCCAGCAGTACTTCTCGCCGACCTTGACGGGGACGCCGTCGACGGTGACGTCGGTGCCGCCAAAGAGCTGCACGTGCAGGCCCGTGGCGGTGACGATGATGTCGGCCGGGAGGTGTCGGCCGGACTTTGTGAGGATGCCGTCGGCGGTCACGGTGTCGATGTGGTCTGTGACAATCTCCGTGTTGGGCTGGTGCAGCGTCTTGAAGACGTCGCCGTCCGGGGACATGTTGAGGCGCTGCTGGAAGGGGTTGTACCTCGGCTTGAAATGGATATCGACGGGATAATCCTTTGGCAGCCGACGCTTGGCTTCTGTGCGGAGGAATTTCTTTGCCACGTTCGGGAAGTTGAGAACGATTTGAATGAAGACGGTCTCGAGGACGAGGTCTTTCAGGAGAATCATCCAGTTGGCCAGGAACAGCGGGAGGATCTTCTTGAGGCCCTTGTCGAACGCCGACTGCGCTGGCAATGCGAATACATACGACGGGCTGCGCTGGAGGATGGTGGTGAAGCCGGCAGTCTTTGCAATGTTGGGGAACAGCGTCATTGTCGTGGCGCCGGACCCGATGATGATGACCCTCTTGCCGGTGTAGTCGAGGTCTTCGGGCCACCACTGCGGGTGGATGGCCTGGCCCTGGAAGTTGTCGATGCCAGGGATGTGTGTCTCGAGCGCCTTCTCGTACGAGTAGTAGCCAGAGCACACGAACAGGAACTTGGACTTGATCTGCTTCTGGCCCGTGGACGTGTTGGCGGTGACGGTCCAGCGCGCCTCGTCGCTGTCCCAGCTGGACGAGGCGACCTTGTGGCCGAAGCGGATGTGCTTGTCGATGCCGTGGGTCTTGACCGCATCTTCGATGTACGCGGCGATCGGCGCGCCCTCGATGATCTTCTTGTCGTGGGGCCACGGGTGCCAGGCGAAGCCGAAGTTGGTCATGTTCGAGTCGGAGCGGAAGCCGGGGTATTTCCAGTAGGACCACGTGCCACCGACGACATGGCGAGCCTCGAGCACCGCGAAGGTGCTGTCTGGCAGCTCCGTCCGCACGCGATACGCGGCGTTGACGCCGGAGATGCCGGCGCCCAGGATGAGGATGTCGAGTTCTTCTGCCATTGTCGGGTGTTTGCTGGTTGTTGCGACTGGTCTACAGCACTACACAGCACCGGGCAGGAGGCTGGCGATGGTCGAGATCTTATGTCCTCGAACCGCGCGATCAGGGGGATTTTTTTGTTGAGGCGGCTGCTTGCCGAGGCTTTTTTGGTGGGACGTGCACGCCGCTGCGTAGATCCTGCGGCAAGCGGAGGAGCAAAGGGAGTTTTGATGCAGGGGCTTGCATGTCTTGTCTTGACATTATCTATCCTCCCTCATTGTTGGTGGCGGCTGGTTGGCTGCTTCGCATTGGCTTAGCAGCTGCATACTTATCGAGCGAGCCGTTGTCCTGGGCCACAGCCTCGGGCCAGGCAATCCGAGTGCGAGTGACAAACGCCAGCCGGGCGAGGGCCTCGGCGAGCTGAACCCAAGATCCAGCGCCAAAGATGCCCGGTTGGGCGCCATTGCAACTCTGCCAGTTCCGACGATGGTTCTCGAATGCGCCCGGCTGTCGACCAGCACGCCTTCGTGGGCATCCGCGGGCAACTTTGGGGTTCCTGCGGGTGACATGAGGCCACCGCCCGAACTGTAACAGACGAACCAGCCTCGGCATGGCGCCTGTTGTCTGGGGCCGCTTGGTCTTTATTCCCGCCTTTTCGCGTCACCAATGGGCCTTGAACGCGTCATGTGGCACCGAGATCGTCGCCAAGCAAGCTATTATGGCATGCTAGGCGACTGCAACTAATACTCGACATCAATTCCCCATGATCTGCCGCTTGCAACGGTCCGCCCGGAGAACCATTCACTTTTTATCGTTGTTGACAGAAGACTCTCCGGTCTCTTCAGCGCACTAGGGCGGCGGGATTTATGTGATTCTAAGGTAATTAATAAACATAGAGGCCCGCTGGCTTGCCCGTGCATGCATGGACCTGGGCGCAGGGAAGCCTCAGGATGACACCGCCAGGAGAGCCTTGCAAGTCGCCCATTGACGTTTCAATTTTTGTGGAAATTTCTCGAACGTTCATTCGGACTGATGTTCAGGAATTGAAGAGAACGTCAATGGCGCACCAAGATGGAAAATGGTTAATTTGCCGGACGCATGTGATTGCGAAGCCGACTTGACAGATGTCTGTCGTCAAAAAATCGGCCATTTTAGGTAAAAACATTCGAATCTGGCAAGAGACCAGTGGGTTCACGTCCGATCCAGTCAGCATTCAAGCTGCCTGGTTAATTGAACCCTGGCATGCTGTCAACTGAGGCACAGTGTAACTCACGGAGCCGACAGTCCAGCTCACACAAGTTCGTCATCTTCTCTGGATGAATGCACCCGAAGTTGAGAGAACGGCCCCCTTGGGTCCTAAATTAAAGTGCAGTACACTTTGATCATCGTAGAGACACCCACCACCCTCTTTTCTATGCGGTGGACTGAACTCACAATACGTCTACTAATTTTTGATGTCCCAAGTCTCATGTTGTATTTCACAACTGGCACACGACAACTCTTCGGGGTGCAGGTCAACATGGCCTAGCCAACGGCGTCAAATCAACAGAGTTTTGGCTACATAATGATATTTTGCCAGTTCGATCCGTTCATTCATGAGCTGGAGCTCTGTGCTGTGGACGTCTCTTAACTTGCAATTCCAGGTCGGACGGATTCCTGAGCCATGATCTTGGTGTTATTGACAACCTCAACACCTCAAAGACATCATCAGACTGCACCACTGAGTTGGTGCAAGATATCAATCAGCCGGATGCACTATCACAATTCCTAGTTGACATATACTACTAAATAATTACTAGGTTGCGAGCCGACCAGATACATTCTGGCTGTACCATCTGCCATTGGTCAACTGCAACCAGTTGTTCTGTAGTTCACTAAACGCTGTCTGTCCTCAAATAAGATTAAACCGCTTGAAGTGCATGAGTATTTATAGCAGGCTGTGGAACAATGTCCTCATACTGCAGATTAAACTGGCAACAACGTCATCCCACTGGCTCGCCAAGTTCTATTACGTCCGACAACAGTTCGCTGTCTGACATGCAGATAGGTTAACAAACAGCCAAGGCTTGTCGGTTTCCGAACAGTTTCAACGAATTGAGCCCTCACGTCCTGCCCCCGGTCTCACGGACGAGCAAAACACTCAGGTCAATCTTCTTGCTGAACAGACTGAACCCGCTCGCGGTTTAAATACTCATGCAACTCAAATATCACGTCTTGTCGCCGATGGTCTATCTCCTACATCAACACAAACCCGACGACTTCACGGTCATATCGGCGTTCTCGTCCGCAGCTCCCGATGAGGGGTAAGGAGATACGTCGGGCGAGCGGGGCTGGCGTTGCGGCGAAGCAGTTGACTTTGACTGAAACTTTGCGGGGTATCATTACCGTGACGCTCAAATCGGGTTCGCATCCGATGGCCTGGGCGTCCTCGCCTCAGCAGCGAAACGAGGAAACCCGTCTAGATTAGGCAGATTTGGCAAGTTTATCCCCGTTGCGTGATCGGAATTCAACGTTTGGCCGGCAGTCTGTCGCCATTGAAATGCGGGGAAGCCGTCGAATCACGCAGGCCAACGCGTGGAGTTTCGAATCAGAACCGGCCCTCTTCGGGGATCACTCGGGAACCCGTGCCGCCAAGCTTGTCGGTAGATGTCACCGGCCGAGCCACGGCCGAGCCGTGAAGCAGCTGGTATAAAGCGATTCCTCTTCGCTTTTTATACATTGTCAGCACGCCATCAAGGTTCTTCTAATCTATCAAGGTTCCTGTTCTCCATCCGCCGAGACAAACGACATTATCTGATTAATCAACCCGCCCTACACGCATACCCATCATGGCGCCCTCGCTTCACCCACTCATCGACAACGGTCTCACCAAGGGAGACCCCAACTTCTCCGGCGGCAAGCTCCGCTGCCACTGCAAGAGCAGCCCCGTCGAGGTCACCCTCGGCAGCAACGTCGCCCACAACCACGCCTGCGGATGCTCCAAGTGCTGGAAGCCCGAGGGGGCCCTCTTCTCCGTCGTTGCCGTCATCCCCAGAGACCAGCTCAAGGTCACGGCCAATGAGAGCAAGCTGCACGTCGTCGACAGCTCCGCAGTCATCCTGCGCAACGCATGCAAGGAGTGCGGGGTGCATCTGTACGGACGAATCGAGAAGGACCACCCCTTCAAGGGCCTGGACTTCGTCCACGTCGAGCTCTCCGACCAGAAGGGATGGCAGGAGCCGCAGTTCGCCGCCTTCGTCTCCTCCATTATCGAGCAGGGCTTCCACCCCAAGGGCATCGACGAGGTCCGCAGCAAGTTCAAGTCGGTTGGGCTCGAGACATATGACACGCTGTCGCCTCCTTTGATGGACCTCATCGCGACCTGGACTGGTCAGCAGGCCGGACGCCTCCCTGCTAAGCTCTAAGGCGCTGCTATGTGTTGTTGAATTGGGATCGTCTGTTGGCAGAAGCTGTTGGAAGCGTTTCCTTGTTGAGCAACCGGTATATGGATGTAAAATTACGAATAGGGTTAGCTTGGCCACACGAGACTGTTCAATGACCAAAGTACTGAAGCGAAGCCATGTGTCGATACTAGCAAATGCCCATCTAGTGTGAAGTGACTGTTAATTTTGGCCCGTTAGAGTATTAGTCATGGTGTTCACACTTACTCTACATACTTAGCCAGTATTGACCACGGTAATTGACGGGACCTTGCTATGTGGGACTAAAGCACGTCTAAAGTAACAAAGCAATAGTGTGGGATTGCGAATTAATTAGAGGCAAAAGTACATGAGGCTGTATTCTTCCAAACCAAACCTCATTCTCAGCGAGGCACAGTTCAGTCCTGGTATGGTGGTTATTTCTAGGCTTAAGTTTCTAGAAGTGGCTTTGGAGTTACACTTAATCACTGACATGTAAGGCACTTATTAGCAATGATCAAACCTAAATTAAGCTAGAACGACGATAAGCAATTGCGGACTGTCATGTAAGGCTTATGAACAACGCGCGTCAAAGCCGTCTCACAGAGAGTTGGGCACCAAAGCAATCCTTCGTCTCAGGCTGCTGTGCCAAAAGGACAATACCATTACTGATCCGTGTCTCCGTTTCAACATGACCTCAATGTGTTATTCAACCTAATCAGAAATAGCAAACCCCCTAATAGACATAGAAAAATATCAGTCCGGTCGTCGTCAACCCCGCTGCAGCAGATCACGCGCACTAACAAAACGATCTCCGTCCCACTGATTTAGGATTGATCACCAGCACCCACTAAACCTCGAAGCCTTCCGGCTGTGGAATGTGGGCGAAGTTACCGGTGCGGTGTTCCGATGTGGATCGGCCGGCGGGCTCGACGATTCTGAGGTGGTCCCAATAAACCGAGACCGACTAAAGCAGCTGTGGAATTCAACTCAGGCTGTGCTGGAAGACCCCACGGCCGTCGCCACGAGGTCAGGACTTGGCTACCAGAAAAGACAAGTCATGTCCGGCGTGAAGAGAGAGACAAGAGACAAGTCCCCATCAGAAGAGGATTGCTTAATTCACTGATTGCGCACACAAATGAATCAGGGTTTGAGACAGACCCTCAGCTCGGAGGGGCTTCAAAACTTAGTCTCTCTCGCTTGCAAGGGTTGCTGAGTGGTTAGCAAGGGTCCACGGAAGGCCAGAGATACCGTGCGCGGTAGGGATCGACATAAGGCAATTTTGACAATCACGGTGCGATTTTAGCCCCGGGCCAGCCGCTTCTACCGCTGACGAGAAACGGCAATGGCGGTGTAATGATTCTGGGGTCCGGGGTTGGGCGGAAAGTGAGGTTAGAGCTAAGCGCGGCGCAGAACAGTCGCGATGGATGGGGCCATGGCAGCAAGTGCCGAAAGAAACGGTTGGTTCACCAGCCGTCGAGAGAAAAAGAACCGAGATTGTCCAGGTTTTCTAGAAGGAAGTTGAGCATTTCTGACAGATGAGACACTCTTTTTCCTCGCTTCTCCCCATCCCGCTGCCGTCTCCCTTGCGTTGCCCAGACACGCGGTCATCTTGGCCGGGCCAGGTGTTCTAAGCGGCTTGGCAGACAAGGAACACGTCTGCAAACCCCTGATAGAAAAATGCAACGCACGACATGAAGAACGATTCCCTGGTTCTGGGACTGCCGAAAGTCGGAGTCGACAGGAAGCGTCAATGCCATTGCGCAAGACATGATATCCAAACCAGTTCGCTGGATCTGACGGTGTAGTGCAACTACCACTGTATTTCCAACTTTGTATCAAGCGCCAACTCTACGGTGACAGCCTCATGCTTCTTAGACGTCCAAACACAGTTGGTCCGCCCGCCCAACTTACCGTGCCGCTGACGGCAGTCAACCCTATCTTAGCGTGGGGGCGATGATGGGCTCTGGCAATTCGACCTCGGGACTTCATTTATGAATGAGTCCACTGCAGGTTCGCCTGCAGAACAAGGGTCGGCATGCAAGTTAAGCTAACGTTCAACCTGGCTCCCGGCTCCTCCTCACGTCTCCGCTAGGTCCTTTGAGTTTGATCTCTCGTTCGCCCGCTTGCAGTGGACGAAGTTCGTGAGACCAATGACATGGCCCGTCAACCGCGGAGGAACGTCGAGCCCAGTCGGCAGACGGAGCTAAGAGGCTAGAAAACGGCCCCCTTTCCTCCTTTCCGTCGGGCATCCCCCTTGGAACACGAGAGGAATCAGGATCACGCCGTCCACCTCCCGGGATCTGCAGAAAACTCTACTCTGCAGCGGTTATCTTCCAGAACCTGTCAAGCTTATTTTCCCGTGTATCACATTTAGCGTAGGATAGTTCGATTCCTGCAGCTAGCGTCCTCGCCTCCTCGGGAAGAGAGGGGGCAGCCGTGGCGACATCGTGGATCTCTCATGGCGATAATAAGACAACGATCTACATAAAGAAGGGGTGTGCCTTCTTGCCCGCTGCTACCCTCTATCTGACCGCTCCTCTTCTTTCGGTTCGTTTTGGGAGCGCTTGCGTGTGATCTCTTGGCCCTTGCCCACCCAGACCCAGAGTCCCAGACCCAGCTCCGTGGGATCGGACGTGACAAGCAACGCACGACTCGTCGTCAAAGCTTCGCCTTGGGGGCCGATCTCTGATCTCTTCTTTTTCTTTTGTTCCACGGCCCGCCCGTCCAGGCTGAGCTGCCTCTTCCCCTGCGATCCATCGACTGGCGATTCCAACATGGAGTTTGCTACCCTGGTGGCTAGGCGCCCCGAGCACCAAGATGTCTTGACGATTCCAACACCGCCTCATCAGGCAACCGCTCTCTTCATCACGTTCTTCTTCCCTGCGCTGTCGATAGTCATGTTTGCGGGTCGGATGTACAGCAGACTATCGACACGACAATGGGGAGGCGGTATGTCGTGCATAGAGTCCATGCGTTTGTGAGAAGTGAGATATGAAAAGCTAACAAGAGCTTTGGCAGACGACTGGCTGTGCGGCATGGCCTTGGTATGCAGATCATCATCAGCTATTGCTGTCCACAATACTCTGAGGCATGGCGTGCTAACATACGGCCTTTAGTTGTGTGCAGTGCTCATGACGCCGCCCTTTTTCATGTGTAAGTGACACCGGAGTTTTCCTCGCGGAGCCTCCTTGCGGATGGATCATGACAGGCTGACGATGCACTACAGACATAAAGCTCATGTACTTCGGATACAGAGCCGTCGACGTGCCCCCGACTTACGACACTGCGCCGGCAATGTGGTGGTTCTTCATGGCGCAAATGTTCTACAATCCCGTGCTCGCATTCGTTCGAGCTTCCGTTCTGGTCTTCCTTCTCCGTCTCGGTGGGCAGAAGCCCGGCGTAAGATGGACTATTCATGGACTCAACATTGTCAACGCCGCCATGGCCATTGCTATTTTCCTGGTCGCTCTTCTCCAATGCCTGCCGATCGAAGCCAATTGGGATCCAGCCGTCAGAGCAACTGCAAGATGCGTCGATAACTCGTTCCATGTTTCCGTCTCGTGCTTGAACGTTTTGATGGATATTTTGGTTCTTTTGCTTCCGTTCTGGATCTTCCTTGGACTCAAGATGCCCATGGGTGCCAAGATTGCTGTTATCTGCGTCTTCCTGGTCGGTGCGGTGTAAGTCAACCTGATGCCCCTTACATACCTACGCGATGTCGTCCAAGAAGTCAGTCAAATAACACAGATGCTAACATGGGGCTATTCGATAGTGTCACTGTTGTCGCGATCATTCGCCTTGTTGCTATTTACAAGCTCTTCTACGTGCCGCCCGACCCGAACAACGACCCCTTCCACGACATCGGCGTAGTGTACAACGTCGTCGAAGTGAACCTCGCAATCATTTCCGCCTCAGCCCCCGCGCTCCGTCCCATGTTCCGCAAGTGGTGGCCCAAGCTGTTTGGCGGCATCAGCTCCGGAAAGACGAGCGGACTCAAGTACTACGGCAACTCGTCCCGGCCCCGCAACACTATGCGGGACGGCGACAACATCACCCTCAAGGACATGCGCATGACGCGGTCCGGACATCACACCGAGATCCGCAGCACCTCGCCCACCGGCTCAGAAGAAGAGATCATGACGTACAACGGCATCGTGCGTACGACCAACGTCAACCTGACGTACGAGTCAAATACCAGCGTCGGGGATGATGCGCGCTCATCGACGGATTTCAAGACTGGCGAGAAGCCCCAGATCAAGGGCGTTATGGTTTGAAACGCACTTGTATGAGGAATACCCAAGAGCCGGAGTTTGGGAGGCAGCATCGGGTTTTGTGCTGAATGTATCGAGATATCCCAAGTCATCACCGCAACAGATGAATATAGTTTCATAATGTTTTAACCCACATACCACTCACTCAATCTTGTGTTCTACCGTTGCTTTGCCTTCTTCAGCAGTAAGATGACTATCGAGACCGTTTCTCGTGCCATGGGAAAGATTCTTTGATTGGTTTACTGTATCAATTCCTGGATTTGAGTACTCGATACCTCAATGTTGCCTTCAAAGCCAGTCAAAGTTCTTTCAGTCCTTCCCCTTTTCTCACTAGATGTTGCTTGATTAGCTGTGTTATTCCATGTTACCCCTCACTTTGGTGTTATCGGCACCCCGAGTCCTCACGCGCCTAACTCCATAGTCGACGACTAAGCGGCAAAGCTTGGTCAGGTGACTCAGTTACCTTTGCTGCATCCTTCAAGCTCGTGAGAAACAAATTGAGTAAGGCTCAAGTCACATGAAGCGGGTACAATCAAGAAAATACTTCCTTCCTTCTTTATTATTTTTCTTGATTTGTTTCTGGCCCTCGCTTGTTTTGCCCTCCTCGCCTTTACCCTCTCCTCGTTTGCCCTGAGCCATCAAAACATCTTCCAACTTCCCTTTCCCTCGTCGAGATACCATCGCAGCAAAGCCTCCTCTCTCATTGCCCCGTCATTCTCATTTTCCTTCTGAAATCATCAGGCTTGATTTGCGCTTGACTCTTCCCTTGTCGTCAGCTTCTATCGACTCCAGATCCGAGACTGCCCTCTCTCATCACCTTCACCTCACTCCACTTGCTCCCCTTCCCCTGCACTCAAGATGACTTCCTCGGCCCAGAATTCCCCCATCGCTGTTGGTGAAGCTGCTTCTGTCGACGGCACCGCTCTCGGCCAGCCTGCTTCCAGAATGACTGTTGACACTTCCTCGTCTACTCTCGCCGGTGGCGCTGCGACCTACCTTTCCGGCGAGAGACGCCAGATTCTCGACCTCCCGAACGAGATACTTCTGGACATTGCAAATTTCTGCCACGTTGACCACGAGCTCCTCGTAACCGACCCGGAGTCAGTCCAAAGTGGTGCCTTTCACCTGTCTCTCACTTGCAAGCGACTCCGAGATGTGAGCATCCCCTTCGTCTTCAAGAAGATCCGGACTGTTGGTATCCGGCAAAAGGTTTACAACCGTCTTGTCGTCATCTTTGAACAGAAGGAAATCCTCAAGTCTGTTCAGTAAGTCACTCTTTTTGGCACTATTCGGCTTTTCTCTCCACGACGTCACATATTTCTAACACTTCCCAGCTCCATCAGACTCACGACTCAGAACCAGTTTGAGTTCACCCCTGACATTCCTGAGCTGCCGTCCCTCCTGGCTCGCATCTTCAAGGACATGGTCAATCTTCAAGAAGTCCACATCAAGCTCACCGGATTTCCAACTCTGGTCGACCCTTTCTGGGCCTGCCTCAAGCAGTTGGCTGTTAAGCTGCCAAAGGTCCACACGCTCACCTATATGGCAGACCCGAGCGAAGCCGCCCGCATCCCCGATGTCTTTCCCAACGTCAAGGTCTTTCACCTGGAGCTCATGGACAGTCCTGTCAGAAGCCCGGGCTTGCTGAACTGCGCAATCATGCTTCCCATCCAGAGACTGCTCCTGGACAAGGTGGGCTGGACTATCTACGATCTGAAGGCCATTACCATGATGTTTTGGTGCAACGACATGATCGAATGTCTTCTAATCAACACTTCGCTTGACAACACCCCCGTATCGGTAGGCCATCCCCAACCCCTTCTCAATGACAGGGACTTCACTAATATTTTGGTGGTCCCAGGACTTCGTACCGGGCTTCAAAGCCTTCCCCAATCTCAAACACCTGGCTTTCACCGCCGAGCAGGAAGCCCCGATCTCCGCCTACGGCAATGGAAGATATGGGCGCTACGCGATCCGACCGGTCCCGGCCCTACATCACCGTGGCGATCGGGACCTGGCCGAGAACGCCCTCGCGATCTTCAAGCAGTGCCCACAGATGGAGTCTGTCTGCCTGGCCAGAGATACGTGGTCTCACCGGTACACCCCGGTCAAGGACGATGGCGTCGTCATTGATGTCGAAGTCGTGTCCCGCGAGGGACTGATGCCCTCGGAGTACTGGACCATCTGCAACTGGCCGGAGTTCCAGGGCTAGAGAGCGAGCGCCGATGTTTTTCTTTTGTCCGAGGCTTTTTCTTTTCTTCTTGTGTGTTTCGATGAGTCGGGGGTGACGCATCACGGCTACATAATTGTGCTACGGAGGCTGAGCAATGTGCTGCGGCGTGCGTACGACAACCTCTACGAGATTCATGATTGAGGTTTGACTTGCCAGCTAGCAGGACTGTTTCGCGCTCCACTCGTTGACAGAGGCGGAACCAAAAGCTGGTGAGGCTAGTACTGGAGAGAACTCATCAGAGACACGAGGGTTCGGATTTGCTATGGATGAGCTCGCTAGGCATGGGATCGCCTGGACATGTACAATAGATTGCTTCCCTAGGAAAGGGACACTGGCTTCAGACTACGGCACTAGGAACTTGACCGATAGTTTTCTTCCCATACTGCTCGTGATAAGCCGTCATCATCATTCGTGGAGATTGACGCTGACGTCAAGCCCTCGCAAGTCTGCTCTCTGCTAGCTCTCATACCCAGGCCAAACGTCTCAGGCCAGGACATTGACGAGGACATCCCCGGCCTGCCACCTCTTGATGTTGTCAACCTGCTGTGCGTGCCACGCGCTCAGCGACTCCTCCTCGACGTATCCCATGTGAGGCGTCAGAAGCACCCTGCTCCGCCCGTCCCGTCCCCATTCCGTCGTCCGCCACACGCTGTCGACCGGCAACGGCTCGATGTTGTGCACATCCAACGCGCAGCCCCGGATGCCGCCCCGATTCAACACGTCCAGCAGGTCCTTCTCGACGACGAGCGGGCCCCGCGAGGTGTTGACAAACAACGCCGTCTTCTTCATCTTGACGAAGTCATCCGCGTTCACCAAGCCCCGCGACCGGTCCGAGAGGACGAGGTGCACGCTGACGACGTCGGCGGTGCTGAAGAGCTCGTCGCGGCTGACGACCTTGAACGTCTTCTCCCCGTCGGGGCCCTCGACGGGCAGCCCCTCGGCGCGGGCCTTTTCGTCGGCGGCCTCCTGGTTGAGGTTCGAGCTCCAGGCGATGACGCGCATGCCGAAGGCGAGGTGCATGATCTTGGCGGTCGAGACGCCGAGGCGGCCGAGCCCGACGACGGCGAAGGTCTTGCCGGCCATGCCCGTGGCGGTGGCCGTCTGCCACAGACCCGTCTTGACGGCGAGGTCGTCGGCGGCGATGTTGCGGGCGAGGGAGAGGATGAGGGTGACGCAGTGCTCGGTGGTGCTGTTGGTGCCGATGTTGGTGGGCTTGTCGGCGGTGCCGGCGGTGCCGGCGACGGGGATGCCGCGGTCCCTGAAGGCGGGGAGGTCGAGGCTATTGTTGCGCAGGCCGGTGGTGAGGAGGAGCTTGAGGTTCGGGAGGCGGGCGATGAGGTCTTTGGGGAAGGGTGTGCGCTCTCTCATTGTGCCTTGATGCGTGTTAGTCTGGGCTTTCATGTCGTCTTTGAAGGGATGAGGCATGTATCCGCGGATGCCGTCTTGGATGAGACAGGGATGAAAGGGCGTCTTTACAAACGACATCGAAGGGCTCCAGTCTTGAGACCAAGGCATCTTTGACGTATTCGGGGGTCTCTGGGTGGTTGTAGGGCAGCAGGGTGTCCTTGAAGGTGGCGACGTCGAAGAGCGACTTGTCAAGCTTGCTGAATTGGGGTTCTGAGATGCCCTGGTAGTCGTCGAGGACGGCGACCTTGAGCTGAGTGACTTGGACCATGGTTGCGAGCGTCCTTGGTGGTATCGCCGGATGACGGCTGATGGGGGTGTTGACGGGGGAGGCCGTTTGAAGGTCAAGTGAAGATATTCGGCGAGACGGAATCACGGCCGGCCGGTTCAGCGGGGTTGTCAGGCAATTGAGGCGAGATCGGAGGCGGAATGGCCTCATGCGAAGAAGCGAATCGAGGGCGAGTGGATGAGATGATAGACCGTGGTATACACCATATGCGACTGACAACAGGCACTGGACCTCACGAGGCGATGTACGTTTGGGTTTTGGCGACTCGGAATCTCAATTCGGCAACGTCAAGTCGGCTCAAGACCGGAGAAGGCGATGTGTAAGCAGCAACGGGATGACGAGCTCCTGCATATGCAGCCTTATTGGCCTGGCGGTGGACGGCAGCTCTGGCACAGTTGAGGAAGCTTCCGGATAAAGCCTAACCCGGCGAGTTCCTCTCTCCCCGCATCAACTGGGACATCGCAGTGACTCAAAACCCGGATGACAAACAGCCGCGGTGGCCGCGATCCCGGGGACCTCTAATACTCCGATGAGGGGGAGACCGAGCCGGTGCCGGTGCCGATGCCCCCGGCTCGGGTGGCTTTCCGTGTCTCTTTCAGGGCTGCAGCTCGCCTTCTGGCCGGTTCGAGGCAGCTGGACAGGAGCTGTCAACCAGAGTGAGATGAAGAAGTCCCGCCCTCTCGGCATTTGCCCAACAGCTCTTGATTGGCCCCAGAGGCCCCGCTCGGTGCCGGTCGGCATTTCGCCGGTAGCCCCACATGGAAGGACAAGCCCTGCTTACCTAAGGTCACGTGCATGCGCCATGCAGTTAGGTAAGGCCATTATCTAATCATGGAAGTCTGGTTCCCCAGTCCCCACCTCGCCTTTCACACCTCAGCTCTGGCCCCCAACCTGAGAGTCTCCAGCAAGCAGCAAGGGCCACGCACTCGAACGCGCAGGTCAGGTCAGGACTCAGGCCAGACCACTCTGCGGATTCTGGTGACACTCCATCTTCTTCACCGGTCCGGGAACACCCATGAAGCCAGCTGGCGATGGAGTTGAGATGGAGATTGCCCGGAGACGCGTGTGGGGTTTGACAGCTCGAACATGAGAGGAAAAACAGTTCGGAGACCGGCGTCTAGCCACAAACCACCCAAGTGGGAGTGTTATTTTGCGGCCGACGGAGTTTTGCTCATCCAATCGGCGCCGCGCCCAGTGACGCAATCTGCTAGCGCCTCGCCGGTGGGAAAATGTTTGTCAAGACAATCTTGACTTTTTCCAGGTACCTGAGGTATCGTGAGCAGGGTCGTGATGAATGGGCAGATGGGAGGAACCGCTCGTGCGTGTGTCCTTTCGAGGGGGCTCTGCTCCGTATCGCCATCACTCATACCGGACTGTCACCGTCACGTTGCAGATTGCAGCTAATCTGCGATTGGATCTGCCTCCGGGTACCAAGAACGAGGAATGGCGCAGAAGTTCCCAGCCAAGCAGCCACCAACAAGTCGGTTGACCGGTTCCCAGCGGCCAAGCGCCCTCGACGAGTCCATGACAAATGAGTATTGTCTGGCAGGTCGTTCGTTGGCTTGGTTGGGTTGGCCGGACTGCCTCGCCTCCATACCCAGGCTGGGTGGCCGGGCGCCCGGTTGCCTTTACGAGCTTCCCAAGCCCGAACGGCCGTTTCTGCGGTCTTGGAACCCAGTCCATCATGCCATCCTGATCACCGCGGGCTTTGCCCGATCAATTTTGTGTGATTCAGCGGTTGACTGGACTCATCGCCTCCGGATGTCACCTCTGCAAGGCGAACGAAGCGAGATCCCCTCCGATGCTCTCCCCCCTCAAGGCTGAATCCCCAGCACGGGGTGTCCATCGCGCCGATCGCCCTCTAGGCCTCTGAGGGATGTAACGTGCTGTCGACACGATAAGCTTTTCCAGTGGTCTTTCGGCCGCCCTCTCCGTGTCTCTCGGCTCAGCTCTCGGCGCTGCCGTGTGTCCTTGGAGGCCGCTGCGCCAGGCGTCCATCCCGCCGCGGCGTCGCCTTGACTCGCGACAGGGCCGTTCTCTTGCGGCCCTGCACGAGGGACAACAGAGAAGAGCCGTCGCCGTCAAGCTTTGCCGCGGCAGCTCTTCTGCTCGTCTCTGTCGAGTCTCCGGCGCTACCGCAACGCCTCCCGCTGGGCAACAGACTCGGCGAAACCTGGGCAAGGCCGGCCAAGGCAGGCAGACAGACGTCCCGATAGACTCGTGCGCCTGGTCCGCTGAAGGGGGCGTTCAGGGGGGCGCACGCGGAGAGTTTCCTGGGTGTGTCCAGGCCACAGGCATGTACTTTGCTGACGCTCGAGCGGCCCCCCGGACGCCACCTGCATCGTGCTAGGCGGCGGCAGACTCGACAGGGGGACCAGGGGACTTCCACCGTCCCGCGTGCGCCATCTCCATCACTGTGCAGGCGTTCGTCCCTATGGCGGGCGCCCGCTGCACACCCTCTGCGCGGCGGTGGCTCGCTGCTTATCTTTATCTGGCACTCCGATATCCTCGCGAGACGCCCGATTCTGGAGACGGGAGAGTAGCCGGGGAGGTTGTGAAGTCATGGAAGGATGACCACGGCAATGCTCGCCAGAGATCTGGCCGCTTTTGTCATGGGCGGCAACGAAACACCAAGACTCTGTGTCTCCAACTGGCAGATCGTGGACTGATTTCCTGCGTCTGGTTCGTCTCACACTCCGCCCTGGGGGAGTCGGCTTGCCAATGTCTCTTTCTGCCCTGATAGCTGGGTCTCACATGCCTTTTCGGGGTTCAATGGGTATCTAGCCAAGGAAATCGACACGAGAAATCATGGTTTTCTCGCTCGCCTCACCTCATGCCCGGCCATCCTTCTCGCACGCAATGGGCGTCGCCTACACGGCCTTGTCCCCCTCTGGCAGGGCGTCGAGCCCGGTGCTCATCGAATCGAGATACAGTCTCATCACACAGCTGTCCGCACCCAGGCGGCCGCAACTGGCGAATCGACGGCAGAGGATTGGTGATGGCCGTCGCGACCAAATGCGCCATCCCGCGCCCGACGCCCAGATTGCCGTGGGATGGTGTGGCCACTCATCCCACCAGACCCGAACGCCCCCCCCTTCTGTGGTCTGTGTCGCCGCACACAAGAATATTGACACGCGACACTGCGACATACAGGCAGACGAGACGGACAGGCTGCCAGCGCGCGCGGGCTTCGTTTCTCGCGGGGTTCTCGGGTCCGTCTGGGGGGGCAACTGGGAGGAGACGTTCGAACTTTTGCACCGATGCCAATGGCTCGGCGGCCGCTAATGCTGCCAATAACAGCCCAAGCGATGAGGCAGAGCTTGCCGGCTTGGTAAATGCTTGCACCTGGAGGCTTGGCCCTCGACGAAAGCGAGCACGAGAGGGTGGCACTTTTGAAAGGGTCGAAATCCATCGCAGAGACGAGCCAAGACCGCGCTGTTTATGAATCCTGTACCACCTTTCGTTTTGGGGTCCTGCGAGCTCCAGTTCTTTTCTGGTTCATCCCGCCGCCCAGGACGCCGGCGCCCGTTGACTAACAGAATCGGCTGTTGCTGTGAGCAGTCGGCTGTTAGGCTTGACATGGACTTCTGAGACCGGGCTCTCCCACATTCCCCTTCAGATGCACAAATTTCGGCGGTATTCAGTGGAGCGCAGGCGGACGTGTGATACGAGTCGCCAATCCGACTCGTCCATCGCCCAAAAGGTCCTCGGGATGGAGCCAGTACCAAGAAATGCAGACAAAAATCCCCCGGGGTGGTGCTGGCCGCCGCTGCGCTGGACTGGGAATAGCCTCCCCTCCGCAACCAACCAGACGCGCCCGACAGGGACGTCGAGGGCAGGTTGGCAGGGTCCGTGGGCCGCAGGGACATTAAGCTCATGGGCCACCGAGACGGCTCTTATCGTTCGGGCAGGTCGCCGGGGTATGGTGGGTGGGTGGGTGGTGTTGGGGGTGGCATGGCAGTGTCTCTGGAAGGACACTTTCAGGCGTGTCTCTGAGCCAACAACGCAACGCGTAGAGCGACGCGAAGAGCCCGAGACAACTGGGACGGACAGCTCCAGAGGCAGGGCAGGCAGACAGACAGACTCTTGGGGTGTGGTGTTGATTTGGCAGGCAAGACGGCGAGGTGGTAGTGATGACAGCGTCATTCTGCGGCCAGCCTCGGCTCCAACTGCTCATCCACCTCAACCTTGAGTCTCTGCACCGCACCGCTGCGGGCAAGCTCGCCCCTCTTCAGCTGCCTAAAGTCGTAAACTCCGGCCGTCGACACACCCATTTCCCGCCGTGTAAGCACCTTCCTTGCTGTGCCGCAACTCTATCTTGGCAACGCATATCCGTATCATCAACGGGCGATGATGGGCCTCACCACCAACCAAACTCGGCCGTCGCTGTGCCGCGCGCGGATGGACAGCCCAGCCGTGCAAATTAGCAACACGCGAATGAAATCCTGCTTCGACCAGACGGGCGAATCAAGCGGCGCGGTGTGGCAGCTCCGGCTATCAAACCAACAACCCTGCCCTCGACCGACCCTCCATGTTCCGCCTTCCGCCCGCCGTGCAGCCCAAACTTCTTCTCGAAGCCGCGCCAGAAGCAGGGCTTGCAGGGCATGGTCACAGAGTCCAAGACAACGAGCAGACCGCCGAGAACGAGAGAGACACACAGAAGAAAACAAAGAGGAAGAGAGGAAGAAAAAAAAAGAAGAGAACCACAACACCACCAACGGGCCCCCCCTCGCACCAGCACAGAAACAGAAAGATGGCCCGGATGGCGCGCCAATGACGGCTCTCCTGGTCGCCAGTGGCGGCGATGCCAAGGTCGATCAACGTTGTCGCCAAGAGGCTCGGCGGTCGCATTCGATGGTCCAACTTTTCCCTCATCTCGCGCGCCGGCGACTCTCTCACCACTTTGGAAGGCCGTAGGGAAGACAGACCGACCCCGTGCGATACGTACGATACGGCTGATATGCTCCAGCAAGCTGAGTAGCTGGGCCGAGTTGCGCTGTGTGGCCCGCATCACGAATCGCGAATCACGTCCTCTGCCACCGGTTCTGGCTGCTGACTCTGCCTCTCTCTCTCCCCCATACGCCTATCTGCTATTACCACCCACCCACCCCCGATCCGCGACCTGCCTAATCGGGCCATTCGTCCTGGGAGCCCATCGTGGTCCATCAGGTCCGTTGATCCATCACAGGCCCATCATTTCGTTTCTCTGTCCACAATTTTTCGCGGCTGCTGTCTGAGGTTTCGGTCCAGCCTGGTCTTGGGCCGCGGACTCTGGCCTGTTGGATCGATCCGTCCTCATCCTGCGAGCGCGTTGCCCGCCCATCTCCGAAGCCTGGAGTCGAGTTGACTCGAAGCACGACGACTCTGACGGTGAGTTGGGCCTGGGCGGCTTGTTGGTTGGCTGGTTGGGGTTGGTGGCCAGAGCCCCTTGTCTCTGTGCAAGTCCCAGACCCCGTCGACCTCGTCCCCGTTGCCATCCTCAACTCCCGTACCGCACCGATGTTATGTGGTTGATCATGGTCAACTCTGTCAACTCTGCTGTATCCTGCAGACAGTAGCGTGGGTGGCCCTTTTTGCCTCCCGTCCCGTGGCGACGGTATGTGCGAGATGGACGGCCCACGCCCACGCACGACCATCCATCGGAACCCTGCAGACCTCGAAGGTTGTTGCTGTTGCTGGTGAACCGCCTTGGACCACCATCCCATCCCATACTGTCCCATCCCATCCCATGCCAGCCGCCGCGCTAGACATGAGTCCATGTCCATGACACCCCCCGGCCTCCTCTGCCCCCCCTCCCCTTCACCCCAGTCCACCCTTCCACACGCTAGCACATCCCGCCCATGTCTGCTCTGTATCTGTGGATACCTACCGGCTGCCGAATGCAGCTGTGATGCGACCTGCCAATATCGCTGCTGGGAAATATAAAACATGTCCTGCGAGACGCTCTCTCAGACGACGGCCTCCCCTCCTCTTTCTCTTCTCGCGATCAGCAGCCCTTTATCCACGGCCAACAGCTCAGGTCCCAGTCTGACCCTGCCTGTCAATTGCTGTCACAAAGACTCGTTAACTCGTGTCTTTCGCGTCTAATCGTTAATCGGGATATTCCTGTGTCTTTGTTGTTGAACACCCGTCACACACACACACCTCCCTTTCCACCAGGAACCCAGACCTCCCGCTACTCGCCATGAGTAACCTCGGGGGCTTCCAGGACGATGTCCTGGCCAAGGCCCACGTCCCGGCGGCCACCGTCCAGGGCACCCAGCAGGAGAAGCAGGCCGGCCGCGGCTCGTTCGACGTGACCGCCGCCGCCGCTCCCCCGACCGAGGACCACTACGACTCCAAGTCCGAGGACGACTACGCGGACAAGCCCACCGAGGAGGAGCTTCACACCCTCCGCCGCGTCTCCGGCCCCATCCGATGGAGCATGTACACCATCGCCTTCGCCGAGCTGTGCGAGCGTTTCTCCTACTACGGCTCCTCCGTCCTGTACACCAACTTCGTCATGCGTCCCATGCCCGAAGGCTCCCGGACCGGCGCCACCTACGACGACCGCGTCCCCGGTGCTCTGGGCATGGGCCAGAGAGCCTCCCAGGGTGTCTCTCTGGTCAACATGTTCTGGGCCTACATCACCCCCCTCTTCGGGTATGTCTCCTCCTTGCGCCGTGAACGAGACCGAAAATCAGAATTGAGTAGCTAACACCGCGCGCAGTGCCTGGTTGGCCGACGCCAAGCTTGGTCGTTACTGGGTCATCCACATCGCCATCGCCGTCTCTACCCTCGCCCACGTCATCCTCACCGTCGCCGCTGCCCCCACCGTCCTGGACAAGGGCAAGACCGCCTTCGCCCCCTTCTTCCTCGGCCTCTTCACCCTCTGCACCGGCACCGGTCTCTTCAAGGCCAACATCTCCCCGCTGCTGGCCGAGCAGAACAAGGACACCCGCATGCGCGTCATTGAGCTGAAGGGCGAGCGCGTCATCGTCGACCCCGCCGTCACCAACACCCGCATCTTCCTGTGGTTCTACTTCGCCATCAACGTCGGCGCCGTCAGCGGCCAAATCTCCATGGTCTTCGTCGAGAAGTACCACAGCTTCTGGCTGGCCTTCCTCCTGCCCACCATCCTCTTCCTCCTCTGCCCCCTCGTCCTCGGCCTCAGCAAGAAGAAGTACACCCTCACGCCCCCCACCGGCTCCGTCCTCCAAAAGTTCCTCCAGATGGCCAACTTCGCCCGCAAGCGCTCCGGCGGCCTCACCAAGCTCGACTGGGACACCGCCAAGCCCAGCAACATCCCCGCCGCCGAGCGCCCGGGCTGGCTGACCTACGACGACGCCTGGGTCGACGAGTGCCGCCGCGGTCTCAAGGCCTGCCGCGTCTTCCTCTTCCTGCCCGTCTTCTTCCTCGCCTACAACCAGATGACCAACAACCTGACCTCCCAGGCCGGCTCCATGGTCCTCAACGGCGCCCCCAACGACGTCATCCAGAACCTCAACCCCCTCTCCATCATCATCATGATCCCCATCCTCGACCACCTCGTCTACCCCGGCTTCCGCCGCATGGGCTTCAACTTCACCCCCATCAAGCGCATGACCTCGGGCTTCTTCTTCGCCGCCGCCGCCATGGTCGCCGCCACCGTCATGCAGCACTACATCTACGACATGTCCCCCTGCGGCAAGTACGCCACCATCTGCGAGGACGGTCCCGCCGACATCAACGTCTGGGCCCAGTGCCTGCCCTACATCTTGATCGGTCTGGCCGAGATCTTCACCAACGTCACCTCGTACGAGTACGCCTTCTCCAAGGCCCCCGAGAACATGAAGTCCCTCGTCATGTCCGTCAACCTCGCCATGAGCGCCATCTCCGCCGCCATCGGCCAGGCCTGGACCCCTCTGTCCGAGGACCCCCTCCTCGTCTGGAACTACGGCTCCGTCGCCATCATCGCCTTCGTCGGCGGCGTCGCCTTCTGGTTCTGCTTCAAGCACCTCGACGCCGAGGAGGACCACCTCAACCAGCTCAAGAAGACAAAGTTCATCGGCAAGAACCAGCCCATCGCCGCCGCCCAGGGCGACGCCCACACCACCGTCCAGACCGAGAAGGTTTAAACAAAGACGTGTGTGTTTCCAATACCTGTTGTTGTTGTTGCCAACACGCTTTTGACGTCTACATCTCTCTCTCTCATGGAAAAAGAAATGAAAATGGTTGGACGTGCTCATGCTCATTTGGTTGTAATGATTTCCCGCGTCAAATGATTCCCCCGGCGGTCGGTCTTGCCGACTAGTTGCCAAAATCTTAGCTAGACAAGTGCACTACGCTGCACATAATCAAAATATTTATTCCTCAGACACTGTTGTCTCTTTCCATCAATGCTGCTGGTGAAGAAATGCTTCACTGCTGAACAACCTGGGTGATCATTGCAAGCGACCCCCTGTTGGGTACTGGTGATGGATGTTGTCAGTCTTGCTTGTGATATTATTTCTATGTTATGAATCGATTTGAACATGTTCCGAGTCTTGGTCAGGGCATTAAGTACACGTCTCCCATGCGACATGGAGGGATACATCGCCCGTCGCACCAACCGCCAACAGTACACTATCCTCTCCCAGCAACGTCTGCAAATGAACCCCCTTCTACCACGAACTGTAACTTGATGTACGTTTCTCTGACATCAGCTCTTGCATTGCGATGCTCTCGCAGACTCTCCTCGCAACTTAAGACAAGGGCATTTCATCCAGCCTTGCAAATCCTAGGCCATGCCCGTAGGCAACAATCTCTGGTGACCTTGACCGAGAGGATGCCCGACTTCTTGACGGGAAAATAGCGACTGGCTTGATAACGGTCGGCCAGGCACAGTGTCTGCAGCTTCGGGCATTCCTGAAAGAAGTCCAGGGCATTGAGCCTCTGGCTCTCCTTGAGTGGATGGAACTCACGAAGGTAATCCAGTTCGTCCATGAGGGCATCATCGAAGAGATTCGGAGTTGGGTGAATGACTTGCTCATCAGTAAGAGCTAAGTGCCTCAATTTGGGGAATTGCTTGAAGACCTGTATCAGACTCTGCCATGTGTCAGCGTTGAGGGTACTTGAGGGGAAATGTTACACTGGAAGCTCACCGACACTCTTGTATCTCTGAGTTCACCTGCGACCAGCAGGTAACAGATATTGGGGAAAATTTCAAAGATTTCCTGCACGTTTTCCAGTGTCCAGCCCCATTTGTTCAACTGAAGAGTGCGCAGCTGTAGCTGGGGTGCGATGGCCTGGAGGCCGGGGGTCTTCTTGGGCGAAGTCTTGACTTCCAGACTCAGGGTGCTCAGGTGAGAGAAGACGGCAGGAATGAAACTGACAGTAGTCGAGACTTTATACTCGAGCGCCTTCACAGATGGCAAGTCTATCTTCTGTTTCAAAAGTTCTTTGCGAAGGGGAGTAACCAGTGACTGGTTTCCATGCTGCAGGACGAGACAAACGTGCTCGAGTTTGGTCATCTCGCCGAGGACTTTTGCTAGAAGTTGAGGAGTTCCTTGGTCGCAGGGTTGACTGATGAGGTCATTCTCGTAGTACGAGATCCGATTGGGGCCGTCGGTACGAAGGCAGAGAACACTGCAATGTATCAGCACGCCCGAGTTCACAATCTGCTCGGCGGGCTGGGCAAACATACCGAACGCTGTCCAAGATGGCGGCCTTACCTTGAATGGCTTCAAGGTGGGATTTGAGCCCGTCTTCCATGGTCGACAAATCCATGTGTTCGAACAGACGCGGGATGCACATGGTGCGCAGAGATTTGTCCACGCGGGACAGCTGGGCGATTGAATCCAGCTGATTTTGGCCCGGGAAATGATGAGGTGGTGATTTCATGCAGAACTTCATGATTTCGAAGATCAGCTCCCGCGGGAGAGTGACCAGCTGGGTCTTGGTCGAGGCGGGAGAAGCAGGCGAGACTTGCAAGACTGCAGCGTCGCCCTGGGTGTCGCCGGCAGCAGCGCAATCGTTGGAGAGCTCCATCTTGCGTGACCAGCTTCGACGTTATGGGGCTTTTGCTCCGGGCTGACGGAAGACGGAGCTTCGCCGGCGAGAAAGTCCTTGGTTGAGCAATGAACGGAGTCAAACTGACGTCGTAATGGTGTTGGAGAAGAAGAGGTTGGAGGGGGCCGATGTGCCGCAATGTGATGGGGGGAGGTCGAGAAAGGCATCATGGAAGGTGCCTCCCCAGTTAAGGTAGGTGCCTTAGCTTAGGTGCCTACCACTAAGGTTTGGGAAGGAACCTCCTCTCTCCTGGGCGCCTTCCGTCTGAAAGTTTCAAGTATTAATGGAAGGAGCCGCCAAGTTCAACTCGTTTGCACCTTCTCCAAATGAGAATGGGGGGATTATTTTGTCGTGTATTTTTCACATCTCCTGTTCCTACTGTGTCCGCCTGTGGCATCATTCTCGAGTCGTCTGGGATCTCCTCGCTTGCCATGTTCACATTTGCAAAACAACCAGCCCAGGTAGATAGACAGCTGGATGTGACCAGATGCTCGTCTTCATCTCCTCTCTACTCGAATACTCCCGTAGGTTGATCGCTTTCAAAGAAGGCATGGTGGGAAATAGCTGTTATTTATGATTTGATTTACATCTTACTTGGCATCCTCATTCCGCCGTCCAACCGCAGCACAGTGCCGTTGAGCATGACATTCTCGATAGCATGCCTCGCCAGCGCGGCGAACTCCTCCGGCTTGCCGGCCCTGACGGGAAACTCCATGGACCGCTCGAGACTGGCGCGGACCTTGTTGGACATGACGGCAGTCATGCGGGACTCGAACAGGCTCGGGGCGATGGTGATGACGCGGATGCCGAAGCGGGCGAGGTCGCGGGTCATGGGAAGCGTCATGGCGGTGACGGCGCCCTTGCTCGCGGCGTAGGCGACCTGGCCCTTTTGGCCGTCGAAAGCCGCGGAGGACGCGACCATGATGACGACGCCGCGCTCGCCGTCGGGAGAGGACGGCTCGTTCTTGGCCAGGAGGGCGAGGGCCTGGCGGACGAGGTCGATGGTGCCGCGGAGGTTGATGTTGAGCACAAAGTCCCAGTCGTCGAGGCTGAAGGGGTTGCCGTCCCGGTCGAGGATCTAAAGGTGTTGGCGTCAGTCATTCCCCGTCCAGAGAGATCGGGAGCGTACCGTGGCCGGGTTGCCGACGCCGGCGGCCGGGATGACACCGCCGAGGGGCTTGCGGGTCTGCTTCACCCACTCGGCGGTGCCCTTGACGGCGGCTTCGATGCTCTTGGTGTCGAGGACATCGCAGACAAAGAACTTGGCCGAGGAGCCCAGCTTCGCAACCAGCTCGTTTCCGAGGTCTTCATTCATGTCCAGGATGGAAGCATTGCCCCCGGACTTGCATATCTCCTCTACGCAGGCCTGTCCCAGGCCGGAGGCACTGTCACGGGATGAAAGTCAGTGTTGTTGGTGATGAGAGTGGCATTGGCATGTGATTGGGGATGGAGGTACGGGACGCGATCGATAGTTCAGAAGGGGGATGTCTTGCTTACCCGCCCGAAATGATAAAAGTGCGGCCTTCAATCTTCATGATGCGAGGGTTGTCTGTTGAAAGTCAAAACAATTCCTCACATGTGCTGGGCGGCGATGTGCGCACCGGATGAGATGTATCGTGTCTGTCATGTCGGGGATGAGAGCTTACAACGGGGGCAGTCCGGTGATGTCAAGCCTCGGTACGGGCGCTCGGTGAGCAGCCACGGTGAGTGTGAGCGGCTGGCTGCCACTGGCAGCTGTGGGCGAACACTGGCAGGAGCTGATGGACGGTACGTACCGTTGGTCTGTGTCTGTGCGTATTCAGAAGGAGAAGGAGGAAGGAGGCCCAGGCCCAGGCCCACCTCACCACCCGTCCAATGTCACAGGCCCGCTGCCGTCATTGTTCCCGTCTGCTGTTGTTCCCAGAATACCTGCAACGCTGTATCCTATCCGTACCGCCGCTGCACTCTGCCACACCTCGCACCTGCACCTCATCCTGACGCCGCACATCACCGCCCTTGCCCGACTCGAAACGCAGGGCTTGCTCGTTGCGACCTCAACGTCGCGGCCAGCTCAGAGGCCGCCATCTTTTTTTTTCTCCGCCCTTCGTGTCTTTCTGTCTCTGCTTTTGCTGCTTACCAACCCCGCGATCACGTCCCTTATCGCTGCGCCGTTGCCCGACTTTTCCGGCTCACCGCACCGCATCACAACATTCCGCAGCGCCGCCACCATGACGAGACCGCGCCGCTCCAGTGCCGCGAGCGAGGAGAGCGACGGCACCGCCGGCCAGCAGGTCAGAGACACGCCCGCATACCGATCGCGGACAAGAATGCTGACGGCACGCGTAGGAGCTGGGAAGCATGTACGACTACCTGGCCAAGATTATCCTGCTGGGACCGAGCGGGACCGGGAAGTGAGTGCCACATGCAACTCCGGAGAGCGCACGCGAGCACCTCCGCCTCCGATGGCTGCCCCGGGGCACAGGACACGGCTGACGGGCCTCTCGTGAACATAGATCCTGCCTGCTGCACCGCTTCGTCAAGAATGAATGGCGAGTCTTATCGTCCCAGACCATCGGCGTCGAGTTCGCGAGCAAGATCATCAAGGTCGGCACCGGAGCCCGGCGGAAACGGATCAAGCTGCAGGTACGCGCCCGACGACTTCGGACATGATGCTATCAGAGAATGGGACGCTAACGATGGGGTGTTTTGGCAGCTCTGGGACACCGCCGGCACCGAACGGTTCCGCTCCGTCTCGCGATCCTACTACCGGGGCGCCGCCGGCGCCATTCTTGTTTACGACGTCACATCCCACAGCAGCTTCCGCGGGCTGCAGCCGTTCCTCAACGACGCCCGCGCCCTGGCCTCCCCGAACCTGTCTTGCCTCCTCGTCGGAAACAAGCTCGATCTCGCCTCCGACCCCCTCGTCGACACGAGCCTCCCGCCCCCGACTCCGAGCAGCGTCGGGTCCATGTCGTACTTTGCAAACGGATCGGCCGGGACGAGCCTGCCGTCGCTCGGCACGCAGCAGAAGGCGACGGAAGCCCCCGAGGGCCGCGAGGTGGGCAACGCCGACGCCAACCGCTGGGCGAGTACAGTGGGGATACCCGTGGTGATGGAGGCGAGCGCGTTCAACGGCGAGAACGTGGACGAGATCTTTGCGAGGCTCGCCCGCATGATTCTCACCAAGATCGAGCTGGGCGACATCGACCCGGACGATCCGATGAGCGGCATCCAGTACGGCGACGGCTACGGCGGGGGCTGGAACGCGGGCGCCAGCGACGGAGCGAGCATTAAGAGTTCCATGACGGGCGCGACACTCGACGACTCGGGCACGGTGAGGCGACGGAGGGGCCGGCGGAACACCCGCAGCGGCGCGAACTGGGCGCTGCGCGACTGGGAAGAGGTGTTTACGCTGTCGAACCGGCGCAGAGGCGGGAACTGCTGCTAGAGTTGGCCGACGGAGGGGAAAGAGAAGGGCAACGATACACGTCTGCTGGTACAGAGATGGCGTGGCGGCCTAAGACACGAGGCGAGATGTTTTCTTTTGTGGGCTTGGAGTTTTGCGAGGAGTTTCTGGAAGACGGGCTTGCCGCGGGGCCGGGCCGGGCCAAGGGGGCTCAGGGACGGGAGATGCTGTTGGAATCTGATTTACCTGACGACGGGGGAGGCGGGTTTGCTCGGCGAGTCGAAGTTGGGCTGGCGTTTCGGGATAATAGATACCTCGTTCCCAGGTCGGGGCCGGCCGCACACATACACTTGTTTATAGCTACATATATTAATGACACCTTCAGATTTGCCAGTCTTGATGTCAGGACAGGTGATTTTTTTGGAATGGCGGGCGTGCTCAATGGCGACTCACCTAGTGCCGTGTTGGTGAAGTGATTTGAATCAACACCTAATCATGACGATCAACGTCGAGGGACGGAGCGTCGGCGTCCACGGCGGCTAACCAAGGTACGGCGGTCAACCAAGGCAATATCGAGGTCCATATAAGTTGACCGCATCGTCTACGGCGGGAATGCATCCGCGTCACTGGGTGGAACACGATATCCACACAATCCGGGGCAGAGACGTGAAGACTGCAAACGGCGAGATGCAGAGTGGCACCACGGCCCAAGCCAAGGGGTTGGATTTTGCAACAATTTGTCAGACCGGAGGCGCCCCCGGGGTGTTTAGTCGTCGTCGTGAGGCTATCCTCGGGACGTTTGGCAGGATGCGATGGCATCGGAGACGCGCAAGTGTGCTGAGAAGGGCCAGTCCCAATTGGGGGTCCCGTTTGAGTCCCATTTGAGTCCCGTTTGGGCAAGCGGAAGGTTTCCCTCCGTGACAGGACCCCACCCGGCGAGCAGGGGGTTGGAGGCGGATTTGGGGGAGGCTTTTGGGGTAAGTGAGGAGCTCCCCACTCGATGGTGGTGATTTATATTCCCGAGTGGAAATGGCGAGACACGTTGGGGTCCCGGGGCGGCGGTCTTGCGAATGGGATGAGATGCCGCATAGCCTTGAGGCGAGGGCGTTGGAAGACGGACTCTTGGAGATAGACGCGACTGTCATGGGGGGCCCAGGACAGGAGATGGCTGTGCTGTCCGCATCATCCAAATGCTGCCATGACGGCCTTGGAAGACGTCTGGAAGGGGTCACCACAAAGAGCTCACACCCAAAGGATCGCCGCCGGACCCTGGGGCCTGCAGGACACTCGTGCGTGGCTCCGAACGCAGCCCGCCGGCACGGCGTGTTTAGCCCACGGATGTAACGCAACCAGCGCGCCTCTCCACGCGACGCCGTTGGAGAAAAGAGGCGTCCCGAGATGCATCTCGGCGGATGTCGTCCCGTCGTTCAGACCGAGCAACACCGCCGCCGCATCAACCATCCCTGGCATGTCGCGTTGGATCGAGGCTGCATCCCTGGGCGTCGGTCCAAGACGAGGTGAGGCGAGGCGAGGTGAAGTGAGGTGAGGTTGGCCGCGGAGTGGACGACGGATGATGCATGAGGTGACGAGCGGTGGAGAGACGGGGAGCTGGCGGGAGTATATGAGCACGGCGTCTCCTCCCGACTCTCCTGGCCTTTGTGTTCAGACGGCCAGGTTGCTGTTTTGTGAGATACTTGACTCTCCTGCCCTACCTAACTCCACGTTAGCTTGCCGACCTGCGATATCTGTCGAGAGTGTTACTGTCACCGTTGAGTCTCCTTCCGTTGTTACCTTACCTAAGGTACCTAGGTACCTAGTAGAGCTATTGGACTGCCCCTCGGCCCCTCCACCGGGCAGGTACCTCGACCCCCCTTGCCCCTTGCACTTGCCTTCCACATCGAACGAACCCCGCCATCCGCCGCGGGGCACCGACGCTCGGTGCTTCCTCGACCCGTCCAGCTTCATCTTCGCCGCCCCTCGCGCAACTTGCGCCGACCTTCCTGACACCACATCGTTTGTGAGTCTCGGTCCTGTTCCTCGCTCAATTGAATGCTCGAAGCACCGCGCTCCCAATGCGTCTTCACCCGAGCTTGTCGTACGCCTCCAACGCAGCAGCGGCTTACACTGCTTCCAGCACCATGGCTCCCCGGACCGTGATCCCCGTCGACAAGAACTGGCAGTTCCGGCAGGCCGACAAGGCCGACAGCGAGCTGCGCGCCGTCAGCCAGTTCCCGACCAACGTCCACCTCGACCTCATCCACCACGGCGTCATCCCCGACCCCTTCGTCGGCAAGAACGAGCTCGACGTGCAGTGGATCGGCGAGGCCCAATGGCTGTACAAGACCACCTTCGCCGCCGCTGCCGTTCCCGCGGGCGCCAAAGCTGTTCTGGCCTTTGACGGCCTCGACACCTTTGCCACCGTCGTGCTCAACGGCAAGACCATCCTCGAGACGGACAACATGTTCACCCCGGAGCGCGTCGACGTCACCGCCGTGCTCAAGCCCGACGCCGACAACGAGCTCGAAATCACTTTTGACAGCGCCTACCTGCGCGGCTGGAACCTCGTCGAGAAGTACCCCGACCACAAATGGGGATGCTGGAACGGCGACAACTCGAGACTGGCCGTCCGCAAGGCTCAGTACCACTGGGTAGGGACCCTCGATCCAGTTCATGTGTACAAGACAGACGTGCTGACTCTGACAGGGCTGGGACTGGGGCCCGACGCTGCTGACCTGCGGGCCGTGGAGGCCCATCAACCTCGAGATCTACGAGTCTCGCCTGTCGGATCTCTACTTTGAGACCACAGTCGACGACTCTCTCAAGAGCGCCAAGGTCGTCGCCCATGCCACCACAGAAGGCAAGGCCTCCAAGGTCCGCTTCGACGTGTCCCTCGACGGCAAGTCTGTTGCCTCCGAGACGGCCGCAGCCGAGGCCGACTCGGATGTCGCCGCCACCTTCCAGATCCAGGACCCCGCGCTGTGGTACCCCGTCCGCTACGGCAAGCAGCCCCTGTACACCGTCACGGCGACCCTCGTCGACGGCGACAGCGAGGTCGACACCCTCTCCAAGAAGATGGGCATCCGCAGGGTCGAGCTGGTCCAGCGCCCACTCAAGGAGCAGCCCGGCACGTCCTTCTTCTTCGAGGTCAACAAGGTGCCCATCTTTTGCGGCGGCAGCGACTGGATCCCCGCCGACAACTTCATCCCCCGCATCAGCAAGGAGCGCTACTACGACTGGATCCGTCTGCTGGCCGACGGCAACCAGTTCATGGTCCGTGTCTGGGGCGGCGGCATCTACGAGGAGCAGGCCTTCTACGACGCCTGCGACGAGCTCGGCATCCTCGTCTGGCAGGACTTCATGTTTGGCTGCGGAAACTACCCGGCCTGGCCCGAGCTGCTGCAGTCCATCGACAGAGAGGCGCGAGAGAACGTCAAGATGCTGCGTCACCACCCATCCATCGTCATCTGGGCTGGCAACAACGAGGACTACCAGTATGCCGAGAGCGAGAACCTGACATACGACCTCGCGAACAAGGACGCCGAGAGCTGGCTGAAGACGGACTTCCCGGCGCGATACATTTACGAAAAGGTCCTCGTCGATGCCTGCAAAGACCTCATCCCGGACACATACTACCACTTTGGCAGCCCCTGGAGCGGCGACAACACGAGAGACCCCACCGTCGGCGACCTGCACCAGTGGAACGTCTGGCACGGCACCCAGGAAAAGTACCAAAACTTTGACAAGCTCGTCGGCCGCTTCGTCTCCGAGTTCGGCATGGAAGCCTTGCCCTCCGTCAAGACCATCGACGCCTTCCTGCCCCTCGGCAAGGACGACCCGGACCGCTACCCGCAATCCTCGACCATCGACTTCCACAACAAGGCCGACGGCCACGAGCGCCGCATCGCGCTGTACCTCGTTGAGAACTTCCGCTACGCTCCGGACCCGTTAGAGCACTTTGTCTACTGCACCCAGCTCATGCAGGCCGAGTGCCTGGCCTCGGCCTACCGACTGTGGAAGCGCCAGTGGAAGGGCCCCGGGCGGGAGTACTGCGGCGGCGCGCTCGTGTGGCAGATCAACGACTGCTGGCCGGTGACGTCGTGGGCCATTTGCGACTACTACCTGCGCCCCAAGCACGCGTACTACACCGTCAAGCGCGAGATGGCGCCCATCTCCATCGGCATCACCCGCCACGAGCACAAGCACCCGCGCGACAAGTACACGCGCGTGGACATCGAAACGAAGCACCAGGTTGAGATCTGGGGGTCGAACCTGCAGCTGGAGGACTTGACCGTCGACTGTGTCGTCAAGGCGTGGGACGTCGAGACGGGCGAGGAGACGTACTCGAAGACGGTGGCGAGCCAGCTCGTGCTCCCGGAGAACAGGTCGACCGAGATCGCCGCGTTCGAGGTGCCCGAGAAGCAAAAGGGCGACCACGCCAAGACTGTCGTGGCGGCGTACCTGGTGCAGGACGGAAAGCAGATTGCGAGGTACGTCAACTGGCCCGAGCCGCTCAAGTACCTGCACCTGCAGAAGCCCAAGAGCCTCAAGTCGGAGCTGGCTGAGGGCGAGACGGTGGTGCAGGTCAGCGCCGAGGTGCCCGTCAAGGGCGTCGCGCTGGAGTGCGAGGACGATGCCGTCGTGTTCAGCGACAACCTGGTCGACATTGTGCCGGGCGAGATTGTGTCCATCGGCGTCAAGGGGGTGAGCAGATACACCAAGATTGAGACGCGGTACCTGGGCATGCTCAACTAGGTAGGTCGAGGGGTGAATGAATGTTTCATGAGAAATGTCAGGTATCATTTAAAAATTAATAGAGTGATAATAGCCAATATATAAACTGTGATCATCAAACACTTCTCCCCGACATTCAATCATTCATCTCTTGACGTCTTTGCAAAAAGAAAAAAAAAATCAACGAAGCTCCTGCGGTGGGTAGCCGTACCCCTGCCCCTGAGGCGCCGGGGAGCCGGCCGCAGAGACGGGGGACGGGTGATACGGCTGGTCCTGGCCCTGGGGATACTGCTGCTGGTGCTGCTGGCCGTACCCCTGGCCCGTGGTCTGCGCAAACTGCTGCTGCGCCGGCATCTCTTGGTAGTTTTGCGGGGGTTGTTGGTATTGCTGAGGCGGCTGCTGCTGCTGCTGCTGCTCAGGGGCAGGAGTATACGACTGAGGAGGGTAGTGCTGCTGCTGCTGCTGCGCCTGGGGAGGATACACATTCGTCTGCGAATACAGCGGCTGCTTCGTCTCCATCTGGATCTCACCCTGGCTCGAGGCCGCGGCGGCGGCCGGGGCATTGGTCCTGCGCCACTTGACAAACGTCACGAGGGTCCAGACGAAAGTCACGAGGAACAGGATGAACTGCAGGGCGGACAGGCCCGCGACGCCGGAGAACATGGCGAGGGCGCCGGGGCTCATGACGATGTAGCGCTTGAAGACGGTGCAGCGGCCCGAGTTGACGGTGGAGCCGTCCGAGGTGCAGGAGGCGGTGACGGGGACGACGAAGGCGGCGCGGCGGGCGGCGGAGGCGCCCATGGTGGAGAGCCAGAGGATGACGAGGAAGAGGTCGAGGGCGAGGACGGCGTAGAGGTGGTGGAGCTTGCGGAGGGGGGCGAGCTTTTCCGTGAGGACGGTGTAGAGGACGATGATCCAGGTGAAGAGGGACTGTGGGGTGTGTGTGTGTTAGTTTCTGGGAGAGACAGGAGATGGCAGGAGGAGGGAGGAAGGGGGGTTTACCATTGCCACGGCGAGACCGAGCTCGTCCATGTATACCCAGTGGATGATGGCGGCCGAGAGGCCGAGGATGATGACGGCCAGGAAGAACTGGAAGCCGCGGAGGACGACCATCCAGACCGGCGTCGTGATGACGGGCGGCTGGGCGGACGGCGTGGTCATCGTCGTCTGGTGGTTCTGGGTCTGTGTCTGGTACTGTGGCTGTGGCTGCTGCTGCTGCGGCGGCTGTTGGTGTTGTTGTTGTTGTTGTTGTTGTTGGTGAGGATTCTCCATCGTGATGGACGCAGGGAAGCTAAATCTCCGATATGACTGACACTTGAGGATGGAGGCGAGGGACTTGTCACGGCTTCAAACGGCTGGTAAGGGAGCTATCACGACAGTTCAGGGAGCTGAGAGGAGGAGGGGTTCAAAGAGGAGAAACCCAGCACGACGTGGCTGTCTGGGCGAGTAGGCATACTTATGGACCCGAGACAGCGAGCAAAGGGCTGGCGAGTGCGAGTCAAGGGATGGGAGGGGGAGGGGGGAAAGGGCAAAAAGCCATCATCTCGTCCGCTGAACGCCTCCGATTCCAGCTCTCGTGGTCCCGTCTGCCTCTGGGCTCCGTTATGGTGCCTGATGGCGTTTCCTTTTTTCCCTCCGCCCCCCTCTACCTAAATCTGCAGGGTCCTTTCCCAGCCGCTCGCGGCTTTTGAGACTAGTGGGATTCCGCATGAGGCTCCGGGGGCTCACACGGATGCTTGTTTTTTCTTTGGTCCGAGCAGGGAGAACGCCCAACTGTGGACTCCTCTGGCGACCAAAAGCGGTCGTGAGGTTGACAGGGGCGGTGATAAGGTGGTGTGTGTAAGTGTGTGTGTGAGGTGTCTTGGGTGTTCAGCTCGCCTGCACGGTTTAGATGGCTCGTCTTGGCAGGGCTATGGTGCCGGTGGGTTCTGCTCGCACGTTGTGAAGATGACTCGTCCGGGGCAGAACTTCATGTGCCGTGAGTTGCGACATCGTGCCTCGAAGGGGATATCAGACATTTGATTCCGCGCGGACCGGGGGCAGAGGGCGGAATGAGTGGGGCCCGGGGCGCCGGGCTAGGCCGGTTCGGGGGTCCTGTAGTCGCTAGTGCGTCCGTGGCGCTTTCAGCTGAGCGGGAGGGCGCGCTTGAGTGCCTGTTTCTCGTCTCTTTCTGCCGTGTTTGGGCGCTAGCTGGCATGCGGAGATGCGTCTGCATTGTCGAGACATTGTCGAGATGGCGAGTACCTACCGGTGTGGCGTTGCCTTTGGTTGGGTGCTTGTACCGACTAACCTGCAAATGACCAGGCAATAACAATGAGAGACAGCCTCGTTGAAGTCTCGTGGGCCCTTGCCGGCCGATAATCACTGCCGTTGCGCGTCGCAGTAGCCGACGCTAGTCGTGCCGGCCCAGCTTCTCGTATGATGCCCAACCGTAGGGCTTGCAAACGGGTGTCGTTGACTCTTGAAACCAAGAACAAACCGGATCGTCATTTGATCATATACCAATACATACATGCCCTCACCTGTCATCAAAACCGTACATGCTGCATGCGCCGTAAAATAGATCGCCAACCCACCCAGACGCCCACTTTTCAACATCCGCCCACCGAGACTCGCTTTTCGTCACGCTTCATTCTTCAGCAGCAGCCGCCCTGGTTGCCGTTCGCGGCCGCCTTGCTGGGATCGACGGAGGTGCTGAGCTCGCTCTCGACCTTCTCGTTGGGGCCGGCGATGAGGATCTTGATGACCTGGCCCTCCTTGACCTTCTTGAAGGCCTCCTCGGCCTGCTTGAAGCTGACGATGCCCGTGATGAGCTTCTTGACGTTGACGCTGCCGTTGGCGACGAGGTCAATGGCCAGCTTGTAGTCGCCGGGGCCGTAGCGGAAGCTGCCGCGGGCGGTGACCTCCTTCAGGCACAGGGCCATGATGGGGAAGTTGATGTCGGACTTGCCCATGCCGCCCTGGACGTAGGTGCCGCCCATCCTGACGACGTGCAGCGAGGTCTGGATGGAGGGCTCGGCGCCGCTGGCGTCGATGACGACGTCGGCTCCGGCGCCGAGGTCGCACTGCTTGATCAGGGCCTTGGCGTTCTCCTCGGCCGAGATGCGCTGCGAGAGGTAGGTGTGGGTGGAGGCGAGGTCCTTGGCGAAGTCGAGCTTGGACTGGACAATGTCGACGCTGACGACCTTGGTGGCGCCGAAGGACCTGGCAACGGCGGCGCAGAGCAGACCGACGGGGCCGGCGCCCATGACGACGACGCTGGCGCCGGGGGTGACGCGGGCCTGCTTGGTGATGTGGACGGCGACGGCGAGGGGCTCGATCAGGGCGCCCTCCTGCAGGCAGACGTTGTCGGGCAGCTTGTAGCAGAAGTCGGAGGGGGCGGTCCAGAAACCGGTGAGGGTGCCGTCATAGGGCGGGGTGGCGGCGAAGCGCATGTCGGGGCAGAGGTTGTAGTGGCCGGCAAGGCAGTCCTGGCAGCGGCGGCAGGGGTAGCCGGGCTCGAGGGCGATGCGGTCGCCGGGCTGGAGGGTCTTTACGGCGTCACCGACCTGGACGACGGTGCCGGCGGACTCGTGGCCGAGGACCATGGGGTCCTTGACGACGAAGTGGCCAATGGCACCGTGCTCCCAGTAGTGGACGTCGGAGCCGCAGATGCCCGTGTAGTTGACGGCGACGAGGACATCGTGGGGGTCGGAGAGCTTGGGGACGGGGCGGTCGGCGAACTCGACGTCGTGGGGCTTGTTGAGGATGAAGGAAAGGTTCTGCGGCCGTCAGCTTGCGTCACTTGGCAGTTGAGAAGGCTGTGAATGCCCGGAAAACGTACGCTCTTGCCTTCGGTGCCGGCCATGATGGGCGATTTGGAGGAGGGTGAGGAGAGGAGAAGTTGTTGGGGATCTGAGTTTGCGGTTTTGGAGCGGTCGGGGGTCGTTCCACCGAGAGGGAGGACCTGGATTCGAGAGCTGGGGATTTGTCGCTGCGTTCACAAACCGAAGAATCGGCGGGGTATCCGTATCGTGGGAAAGGCACAGAGAAGAACGGGAAGACGAGTGGTGAATGAGGAGAGGGAGGAGGAGAGAAAAGCGAGGAGCGAGGAGGGCGGCTGGTATCGTGGCCCGGCGCGCAACGGATTAAATAGCTGCGACAGCAGCACCGGCCCGCTCGACGGGGATTGGCCGGGGACGGATGGCGAGTGGACGCGGCGCTGGGGGTAGACTGGAGACGAGAAAATGCTTCAAGCTGGCTGGTGTTGTGGTGGTGGTTGTGGTGGTTGTGTTGGTGGTGGTGGTGGTGCTGCTGCTGTCGGTGTCCGACGAGTGTCGCTGCCCCTCCTCTCACCTCATTGCGGCGCGTCTGGAGCTCCCTGCCGCTGCCGCCACTGCCAAACTCTGCGCTGTTAGCAGGGAAGCGGCGGTCGAGACTCCCGCCTGGCTCCTGCCCGCGCAAGTCACGTCGCACTCGCTGCGGCAGGAGCTATCGCCGGTGCGGGTGCGGGGTGGGGGCCTGCCAAAAAAGAAGGCAGAAAAAGGAAAGAAGCTGCCAGGGAGCTCCTTCTCTCCCGCGTTGCTGCTTGTCCCGTGAGGTTTTTAGAGGGGCGCGTCATAGGGAGCGGCCGGGGGAAGGAGGGGCCTTGGAGGGGCAGTGGGCAGTACCTACCTTACCTACCTTACCGTAAGGTACCGTACTTTAGGTAGGTACCTAGGTACCTAGCAGCGACAATCCGCTGTGCTGGGTCCCCCCATTGCTCGCTACCTCAGTGACAGCGAGCAACTCACCTACCGGCCATAGGTGCGCAACGGCACTGGCCCGGCTTTGGCGTCCTGCGTCTATTTATCCAGCACTTTACCCGCGCCAATAGGAACCCGCCAATTGGATCCGATAGCTGGGTACTGGTGGGGTCCCCGATCCGGGGGGTTGTGAGTCCACCGGGGGAAATGGGAAAATGCATGGGAAAATGGGGAAGAAAGAAAGAGAGAGAGAAAAGGTTCTTGGGTCATGCTGGCCATTCTTCGAATCTCCCACTGTTTTGGGCACTTACCGCTCCTTTCTCATCTTGTTGCGCCTCGTCCGTCGCTGCCCGTCACGTTGTTCGAGACCGAGCGTCCGGTCATGTGGCCCGACAGACTTTTGCTGCTTCCTCGTGTTGTCCCGGCCGAGCTCCATAATCCCCCTTTTTTTTTCTGTTGAGGCACTAGACCGACACTTGTCTTTCGGGTCTCTGCTCATGCCATGTCTCTGTCCTTGTCTCTCGGCCGTCTCGTGTCTCTCTCTCTCTCTTTCTCTCTCTCTTGCGACGCCCGGACATGTCCGCCTGCGCTGACGCGACTTTCGCAGACCGCGGCCGGGGTGGCATGGCAGCTCTCCGTCACTGGCTCGTCCAGCATCGGCTCAGTGGTGCGAGGCAGGATTCGTTCTCATGCAGTGGTGTGTCGAGGGATGGTGCTTCGCTGTTCGGGACAAGTCGCGGCTCTTCGTGCTTGGTGTTGAGTACCAAAACCCGGCTGCCGTATGCCCGCGTCCATGCCGTGCAGCTCTCGCTCCCTCTCGCCGGCAGATAGGGGGCTGCCCTTCATATTTATGCTTCCTGTCCTACCCGAAAAATACAATAATACCACTTGGCTCTGCGGGACGGCCTGCCGTCCAAGAGCCAGCCGCCTCGGGACGCTTGCAGGGGAATCTGTCGATCTGGGGAAGCCCTCTCCTCTCGAGCCCACAACCTTATCCTCCCTGCTTGCCTAACCCGTCGATGCACGCCACTGTCATGCCATTGCACATGGGGCGCCGGTGGGCTGTTGCTGACGTCCGCCGCCATCCTGCCGCTGGCTGGAGCTGCCCGCACGTCGCCGTCCTATGACAATTTCTCGGTTGTTATGCAGCATGCTACGACTTGCCGGCGATGGTCAGTCAAAGCAGGCGATTCCAAGTGAACGCCAGCTGCTCTGTTTGATCAACGTGGACTTTTGTTAGTGTTAATGCCTCACCGTAGTGAATTGCAGGTTTATCAACAACCTTCATTCAAGGTAAAAAGGATAACTATTATATACTCCGCAGAACAACCGGGACACCAGAGACACCAGAGACACCAAAGACACCAAAGACAATAGGGACAACAGAGGTAGTCAGTTAGATTGTTAAGAAAAGTAGACACACAGCTCAACTACCAAAACCCAAAAAGCAACCCCAGCCTTACAACGAAAGACCAGCCTTCTGCTAGATGGTTAGCACAACTATGCTCCAACCCCTTACACGAGATCACCAGTAGTCAACTTACCCACGACATGTCAAAGACCTTGTGAGCCTTATGCGATTCAAACACGGGAAGACACTTCTGCCCTGCGAATGTGATGGTGTCGACGAATCCGGCAGAAACGTCGCAGGTGTCGGAGTCGTGGAGGGAAAAGATTAAGTAATCGTCGCCGCCCTCGTGTTCCACGCTCACCGACTGGGCTTTTTCCATAAAAGCTGCAGAGCATTGGCTCTCGGCATCGATATTGAAGAAAATCATCAGACCCGATTCCTCGCAGTTTGGGGTGGCGTAGAAGCTGATCCTCAAGGCCTGAGACTGAACGGCCAGCAGGGTAAGAAAGGCAGCGTATGGGCGCATGGTGACGGGTGGATGGCTTTTTTTGGTGATACTGGAGGCGTAGAGGGTTGTGGCTTTATGAAGGGCTGAAGATGAGACTGAAGAAGCACAACCGAGAGGGCCGTCAATCAAGTCGAGATTTATAAGAGTTGGAACTCACTTGCAATTCTCAACGATTTCAAGGGTTCAACTTGGAGAAGACAATTATATCCAGCTGAATCCTTTTGTGCTTACCGCAGCTATCTCCATGCAACACCGACCAGGGGGTCATTGTTGTTGCCTGGGTGAAGAAAAGGTGAAAAAAGACCCCAAACTCCTCCGCGATGCAACGTTTAGGTCCAAAATTGCAGTCAGCTATCGCAGGCAGACACTGTAAACAGGCCAAAACAAAATATGCCGAGCCGAAAAGAGCAAGACTGCTGAATGCGGACTTTTTGAGGCTGAGTGCACGTCGTACAGCCTGTCGAGGGACCCAGTTCAGACCCATTTCACAGCCCCGAATAAGGCCCCAGTCAAGAGCCAGCCCCCCACACAGACATGCTTGTTGGCGACTTCATCGGAGCAGCTCGGGATATGTAAATCGAGAAATGGAAACTCCTCATAGCCTGGCTTCACAGCTTGCATCATTGAGGATTGGCTTATCTCGGGAATCTATGCAAGAACGTAACTTGAAGACGCACTGAGACACGATCAAAAGCCAGTCGATATGAATGGTGTACCCCACCAGACTTTCTTACATTCTTGATGAGCCATTTGCATAGACATGGTCAGTCCCCCCCTCCCCGCCGGGCTCTTTCAGCACGGCTATTCGATTCAATCGTAAAGGCCAAGGTCAATCACGAGAAGTGCGGATGAACAAGTTGCTTGTCGTCGGATATCTTGCTTAGGTACATGCAGAGACCAGGCCGACTTTGGGGTGTCATCCGTACCCTAACCAAACAGTCGACAGACACCGAAAGACTACGAACTCGCAGCAGCCGCACGGCCCCTCCTCTCATTGCGGTGCTTCTCCTTGATATGGCGCCTGAGATTGTCCTGCCGAGTGCAGTATTTGGGACATCCGTCGTAAGGACAAGGACCTCCATCAGGCGGGATGTTATTCCTCGGATCGGCCGCGTACCTTTTGTGCCGGTTCCGGACATGGCGGTGCATGTCCTTGTTGTATGGAAACCAGAGTCCGGGACAGCCAACTGGACAGGGGATTGTGGGTTTGTGACGAGTGGTAGCGTGCTTGCTGTGATGACAATAGTTAGCCGGTCAGAAGCAGTAAAAATGGAAGCTCTTTCGCAGTCATTCGAGCACCCGAGCACCCAAGAATCTGAATGAACCAACAGAAGAAAGAACTGCATATGATCTTCAGGGCTCTTCTTACCGGAGTTCGGTGTTCCTCGGAAACACGAGGTTGCAATCAGGGCAAGTAACAGGCACCTTCTTTCGCTTCCTCTGGAGACTCATCCTTGGAACTGTCTTCGAGTTGACGGACTGACTTGGCTCAAGGGCCTCGACGCCGTCTTCCGGCCGAACTGCCGAAGTCTTGGGATCATGTTGGGAACCGGAACCATCAGGGCCTGGCATGCATCTCTCGACACCGCTACAGTTAATATTCTCTCCGAGCAACGCGTCTCCCCGCGCCTATGACCGCGGCGATGTCGCTGCTTGAGAAAACAAGACTGTAGCGGGCTCCGAGGGATGAACATGCAAGAGCATGGGGTCCACGGTCCCATCACTTCCGAGACCAGAGCTGTTCTGCGCTTGGAAGAGAGCTGGATGAGGCATGTTGATCAAGTCCGATTGCGGCGCCAGAGAAGCTCCACACAGCTCGTCCGAGCCATCGGATTCCTCGCCCAACCACAGTGGAGGATCTTGTGCACCATCTCGGAACGCTCCCGGTGATACCGGAGACATGGTTGCACGACACGTCGAAAGTGTGATGGATCTGGCGCAAACTGGAAGCCGTGAGCCACTGAGAAACTATCATTGTAAAAGCGGAAGAGTGGGATTAAGCGCACCTTCCTAAGTCTGATTTGTGGTGGTGTATGCTGCGGGTTGCGCGGTGGTACCCAGGGCGGACGCAATGTCAGGGGCAAGGTGATTGTCAGAGGTGAGAGGGTAAGATCGTGCAACCATACAGCATAGCGCCGATGTGAAAAGTGAGGGAATCGGGGGAGATATGATATACCCAACTTGAATCAGATGGACGCCTGGCGCGTCAATCGTCGCTACTACCACTGAACCCAAGAGGAAGTTCTAAGCCGGAAGCGCCTTGGGCCCCAGAACGCGATGGGCACCAAGATCGCCGTAGAGTCCCCTCCATGGAAACGCCCGTTGGAACTCGGGTGCGCGTGGCATCATTTCTTTTTCCATTTTTTTCTCGGTGTTATGCGCCGTGTTGGTTGGTTGAATCCATCTGCCGACATGCACAGTAGGCTCATCGATGACGATGAGCTTTTTCGACTTCCAATTCCCCCTCACTTCCAACGAGGCCAGTCAAACACGCTATCGTCTGGGCTGGTTTATCGTAAGTCGCGAAAGCTTGGTGCTGCGGACAGCACTGCATTGCGGCCCGAGATTGTCGTGTCCAGTACCTGCTTGCAGGAACAAGCTGCTTGGTGGCTTTGCATCGAGGCCCTGCGTTGGGCCAGGCAACTGATCGCCTTATTTAACTAACTTGTCATTGGATAGATAGTGCAAACTGTTTCCCTCCAACATTAGCGGACTGCAAAGAACTGAGGAGAAACCGGCGGAATTCGACATGTAGATGGACATGGAATTGAAAGCGGTGTGAGAAATCGGAATAATCATCTTCTTTGGTGTACGAAAAGACGAATTTTGAAAAAGGAGGCCAAAATGACATACTAGATGTCTTAGTTCTATTAAAGACCCGGCATTTGCTTCACTTTCCTGAACATCTTGTCCAAGCTCCTCCATAAACATAGGTACTTCCGCAATCTATCGAAACCATACTACGCATTCCCTGAATTCAACCTTGTAGCTCTCCTCTTCTATCTACTCTTTTCGACTACACTCTACAGCAGCGATGAGTCAAAGCGAGATCCCTCAACACTCTCAACCGAGCCACAAGCAGCTTCTCTACGAGCCCATCATCCTCGAACACGCCCTCAAAGAGTCTTGCCGTAGCCAGCGGGACGTCTTCGCTGAACAAGTCCCAGTCGAGAATAACTCACTCACATCCCGAGTGCAGGCATTCCAAGGCTTCGTCAACAAACTGTCCCAAGTCTGTGACAATCGAAGAGGCGGCCAGACGGTCACCTCTTTTACTGTTCTCAAGGGCCATGACGGCCCAGAGTACGTCCTCGGCTCCAACCAGAGAAGCCCGGCCGAAATCTCTGAGGTTCAGGAATTCGTGGATTCCCTTCTCCATTTCGTCGGTGATAACCCCGATGGACTGAAGCCGAAGGCTTTTGTGAAGCAGACGCTCTGGAGAATCCTGCTCTTCAACACGCCACGACTCCACGTGTATCTCGGCTACTTGGTCGAATTTATGAACGCCTGCATCGAGGACTGTGAAAGACGACAAGGACCTGAGGGTATGAATCCGATCAATCTGTCTGCTTTCAAGCTATGAAAAAAAAGGGGTGTCTGACTGACTCTCTGAACTCTCTAGATCTCAAGCCAGAGCTACAGAAGCTCAAGGAAAAAGCAGAATTTCCACAGGACATCGTGTCCGGGGGAAGCCAGGATAAGTGTAAGTGAACACTTGCACAATGCTGCAAAAGTTGAAGTGTTGACTCAGTGGTGGGAAAGTCCTCAGCGATTGCGACACGCTCATAAAGGGCATTCTGGCCATCAAAAGCACTCCGATCGACCAAGCCATCATGAAAAATGCCAAAGACGGCGAACTTGATAGCTCGGAGTCCTGGTGCGAAGTGCGCCACTACCTCGGACGTCTCCTGTCTTTCCGCCAGGCGGCGGAAGTCATTGTCAGCGCCAAGGATCGCTTCCCGATGTTGTTCCAAGGCTTCAAGGTCATCTCAATCCCATCGAGCATCCGCATCCCCAAGCCCATCACAAAATCATCCTTTCTGACCGCCGCCTGTATTATTTGCAACATGCTCTCGGACGAGGATGACGAAGACGAAAAGAATCTCTATCTTGGTCTGGCCGGTGAGATGCAGAAGTTCGGTCTCGACAATCTCATCCGGAAACAGGTCAGCAAGCCGTCCTTTAGGCCGATTGTCCACGCTGAAATCCTCGTGCACGAATATCTACTCCAAGAAGGCACGCAACATCCTCGGGACTACTGGAACGGATGGAAGTATATCGGTAGCAGCAAGCCCACCTGTCGACTGTGCCACTACTATTTCAGTGCTCACCCAGATCGGGTGCAGGTCAGAAAGTCACACTTGAACCTTTACCCGAACTGGCGTCTCCCAGGAACCTTTGAAAGTCAAGACCCTTCTGTTACAGATGCAAAGACCCTGAATCTTCTCCAGAAAATCATCGAGAACGTGCGAGACGATGCGAAGAGAACATTGGAGGAGAAGTCTCCTCAGGGCAAAGCGCATGACTCCAACACATACACTACGCTGCCAAAGTACTACAAGCACGAATATGACGACACAGTCAGCCTGAGTGACGCTTCATCTCAGACGCCTCGCGTCATCGTCAGCACTCACGCCGGGATGCCGAGAAACAATTTGGCGGCGGATGATGATGATGATGGGCTCAGCATGATTGGAGAAGTTGACGAGGAGGCTGCAGATGATGAGGACGGAGGTGCCTCAGTGCTTTCTGCATACATCTGATGTTGTTGCAAACCGGTTTCGCTGTCAGCGTTGAGTGCCAGGTGTCTTACTCTACCTTAGTATCACAATTCGAAATGTGCTCCGGTTAACACTGTTTCTTTGACCGCATGTGTAGGCGATGTAGACCCAAACCTTAGAGAAAGCCAAGCTGAAACCAAGACTCAAGTGTATGATTTTAGGCAAGCTTTCACCCCCGGCCCCCCGAGCAATGGCGTGAGGAACGAAGAAGAGCGACTAGTGGATGAACTGCATGGCGAATGTAATTCTATGATTATTCACCGTTGCTACTTTGAAGACATAAACTCTTGAGTAGTGAAAGACTCTCGTATGCCTTGCCCATCAGGCTCAATGCTTCAAGCCAGTGGAGGATATGAAAGTGAAGAAAGTCGTCAACATCACCAGCAAGAGTATCATCAGCCTTCGTTCGCTTGGTCTGTGTGATGAGTCCAATGAATGCATGCGTATTGTACTTCAGGGGGCAGGTGATTGTTGATTCTCGTCGGACCCGAACAGCTCCCAGAAGATTTCCCGCATTCATCACGTTCATCTTTGCATCCGGCCAGATCCTCTCGACTTTGGACTATCTCAACACGGGATACACGTGCGATGACGTGCTTGTCCTCAAATACATCACTACACTCATTAGACTGACGGACGAGGGATCATCTAGGCGGAAGAAGTAGAGGCGAAAGGTGGTGCTGAAGTAAACAGCCTTGGGAGTAGTGAAGAAATCATCGATGATACTTTGCCTTCAGCTTCGCAGTTGGCCAACCACACGCGCTCTTCGACCTCTTCAGAGTCGCTGTCTACAGCTACCCCAACCATGATAGTCGAGAAGTGGAATGAGACTATCGCAGGATCTGATTACTGGAACACGACGACCGAAGACGTCCCCCAGTGGAATGTCACAGCAGCCGAGGTCGACGAGTCTCTAACGCTATACTCCCTCAAGACTTACCAGTACATGTAGCCCACAAGCTACAAGCTCGATATTCTCGCCATCGACACTGACTACGTGCATCCTTGGTCAAATCAGCACAGCACTCTCAACACGACGACAAACTACACCTCTCTTCAGCGCAGAGTCGAAGGCCCAGTGACATGCGGTCCATGACATGATCGAATAATTTGACGGCCCATTGTCTCCCAACTCGAAGTCTTGTATCATGAGAGGTTTCTTTTCCAAGACGAATGACGCATAACTTTAGGGCCAATGCCACCATTTGTTTCCTGAATGACTCACTTTGGGACTGGAAGGTCCCGAGTGAGATTCAGACAGCAGCTTGCATCCAGCCTAAGTCTCCACTTTCTCCTCATTCCCCGGATTCCGAGGTGATAATTTCCTTTTCGAGAAACCAAAGTGGGACGGGCACCTCAAACCCGCGGGATGAGGGATGATGCAATTGAGCAACTCTTTGACGTTCCGCACTGGTTTTCCAGCCTTTCCGTGGGCATGGTCTCAACTGCCACTCTCGGGGCAGTACTGACTGGGCAAGATCTCGCCGAACATATCCTGTTTGGGCACAAGTCTCGGTCGAGCAGTCCGGGCATATTAGAAAGAGACGAACTCGGCGGGCCTCGGTCCATTTTCGGGGTCCACGCCTGGGTCTTTTTCGTCCAATTGCCACAGTCTGATTGGCTGGCTATAGATGGGACATAGCTCTAATAGCGCGGGGCATCAACCGCGGGGGAGCTCTGTAGCTGTAGCTGATGTGGATAGCTCTCCTCAGGGCGGATGTTTGAGCGAAGTCAGCTTTAAAAGCGTCTGCTTCGCTCATTTTTCGAGGGCATTTATCGTGCGTTCTGTTGTTCCCTCCGTCCCAGTCGCTATACACTGCCCAGACAGAAGCCGAGCAATTACATCCCGAGCAACATGCCCAACATCACTCGATTCCGTACCCTGTGGGGCATTCCGCCTGGTGACAACTTCTCGACCTGGAGATCTTTGTTTCCCGAGTTGAAGGCGAAAGGCTACAGTAAGTGATGACGCAGACGCAGATTTTTGCCAGAGGTTGTGAAACGGCTGACATACCTTCTCTTATACGATAGCCGGCGTTGAAATTGACTACCGAGCGGTGAAGACCGAAGACCTCCCCGAACTGAGACGCCTCCTTGATGAGTTTGGTTTCCAATTGATCGCTCAGTACGCCTCAAATTCCACTTCCGTCGTCTTCTCAGACATTTAGGACCATAATCTGACACAGGTTACTCAGGATCATGTCCTCCTGGCCAGGATACGAAGGACCCAGACCTCCTGGACTAACGCCCAGCGACCACCTCGACTTCTGTCGAAAGCAACTCGAGCGCGCCAAGATCCTGAAGCCCGTCAACGTGAACGCGCAGTCTGGAAGGTGTGTTTCACACACAAAGGAGGAATGGGCAGAGTCTTGGCCCGCTGACACTCGGATACAGTGACATTTGGACCCCTGACCAGTCGGTCGAGTTCTACCAAGGCACTTTCAAGATTGACGATGAGCTGGGCTTTACTGGCGGGGTAACTCACGAGACACATCGAAACCGCTCCCTGTACCACCCATACGTTGCGAAGTACGTGCTAGACAGAGTGCCAAAGTAGGTTTTTATCCCACCCCAACGGATGCACGAACCAGGACTGTGTCGCTGAATTCTGCCAGCCTCCGGATTACTGCCGACATCTCTCACTGGGTCGTCGTCGGTGAGCGCCTCTTGGATGTTTCCGAAGAAGACCGGGACCTGCTGGAGAAGGTTATTCCCTACGTAAGTCATTCATTCTCGAGAATCCGAGAATCCGCAAATCCGCAATATCGCCTGAGGTGGACGAAGCCTGACTTGAGACTCCAGGTCTACCACATCCACGCTCGCATCGGCACGACACAATCCTCGCAGTGCCCTGATCCATCAAATCCTATCTATAATAGCGAGAGAGAATTCTTCGATAAGTTGTGGACTAAGATTGTCCAGAACGCTGTCAAAACGCGTGGCAATGACTTTCAGGTCACGTTTACTCCTGAACACGGGTAAGTCGGTTATTATGAAGATTACGATAATGGCCATTTTCAACTTCATGCTGGAACTCGAAATCGCTAACAGACATCTTACAGCCCTTACCCATATCACCCCCACTTCGGCCCGAGAGTGTACACCGAGGTTGCTGACACCGAAGGTGTCCGACTAGAGAAGCTTTTCTTAGAAGCGCTATGAAGATATGCTTAGCACCGCGATAATGAGAGATGACACTTTAGACCTGTGCACGATGATTTCAACGCTATTGATGTCCGTTTGGAAAAGATTAAGTTGATAAAAAGGTCATGAGATAGAAAATAATGTCGGGTATCTATCAAGCACGAAGAATGAGGTAAACAAACTAACCCCTAGTTGGTGTTTTCTGCACCGAGGCCGGAGTTTCGACAATGACTCTGACAATGACTCCAAGGAGTTCTGCCAATTAAGAGTCTATTCTCCGAATTTGTATAAATATCTGGTATTATCCTCATCCTTCGCGTACACCGGCTGTCAAAACGCGTCAGTCTTAGGGTGGGGGGGGGGGGGGGGGGGACGGTAAAAAGGAAAAGTGTGGGTTTACCCAAAAAACCAATGGAACTTTTACATTTGGGAAAATTTTTAAACCTGGAGGGAAGGGAACACCCGGAGCGGGG